>JZLH01S0602726.1:22128-37390 GCA_001188425.1 Eucidaris tribuloides | reverse complement strand
TAGACCTCCATGCTGTTCAGCTATCAAACTTGTGGTATTAAGAGCAGTAGTGCATTTAGTATAATTGTCAACAACAACTCTGTCAACACACTGCCCATCAAATTTAAATGCTATTCATAAACAATCAGCACCATGAATCTCCTGATCTAGAGGGTCTACAGAAAGCAACATTGTTTTGACTACATTAACAGCCCTACAGGGCGCACTGTCAATTTAAGCAGGGCTCGACACCAGCACTTGCCCACTCGCCCATGGCAAGTAAAATTTCATGTTGGGCAAGTAAAAACTCAAAAGGTTAAAATTCACTTGCTCAATTGGGCAAGTAAAATTTTGATCATATGAAATGAGAAAAACATATAAAAATCTTACCAAAAACAAAAAAAATATGTCTAAGATTTTGTGTTCGGTTAACTTCAAATACTAAATTTCATCATTTATTTTGTTCATTGTACTCAATTTAAGACTGTTTAAATTAATAAACTGTACCTTTTGCAACCTCTAGAATTAAAATAACAAACATCCAATGCTATGAAAAGGCCTTATTGATTAAAATTAGTGAGAAATCATTTTGAATGTTTTTTATTAAACTGTTTATTTCTGGGCAAGTAAATTTCTCATTCGGGCAAGTAAAAACCTGAAAGTGTCATATGGGCAAGTTTGAAAAAAAGTTAGTGTGGAGCCCTGATTTAAGCCTAAAATAGATTTATCTTCTTCATCACAAATCTGTTTTTCAACTTGGTGATAAATTGTATTATCGAAGATATTTTTTCCACAATAAATCGAATAAGGTTTAGATCAAATATCGCCAGCTCTACTACTTACCATCCGAATCAAATCTCCCACTTGATTCTGGAGAGGAACTTAACTGATCTAAACCAGTCTCCTCAAAGACAGAACATCTCAGCTCCTCAAGAAGTGAATCTCTTTCAGAATCTGCTATTCTCTCTGCAGCAGACTTCAATCTCAAGTCAATAAAATTATTGTTTTCTAACTTTTCAATGCCGGTTTCCAAATCCAGTTCTTGGTCTGGAGAGCATGAATTGCTTTGTAAAATCTGGGCAACGTCAGGGTCTCTGTGTGACTCCAAACTCTCCGTTCCAGTTGCATAGCCACTGCTATATCTCCTCTGAATCTGCTCTGAGGAGCACCTTCGTTGAGTGCCTTCTTCCTTGTATTTGGCCAAGTCTGTTTCATACTTCTCTTGACTCGATTGCGACCTGCGCAATTTAGGTCGTGCATCAGGCACATGAATTGTGTGATTATTGGGTTGTCCTCCTCCATCGGGAGGAGAATCGGAATAATCCCTGAACGGGCCCGGCGTAGGCGGCCCCGCAAATTCTTGCCGTCGCAGAGAGGCATCGCTTAAATTAACTGACCCTGAAAATCCTGAATCAAATTTCTCTCCAATCTCCTCCTTCTCCTCCAGTGTGTCCATCAAGGCATTCTGGCGTTGGAGCGTTTTAGACGACTGTCGCCTTAAGATGGAGGGCCGACTATTGGTGACCCCGTAACTTGCCTGGTCATCAGAGTAACTGTTATTGTTGTTGTTAAACTGGTTCATCTTGGAGAAATTGATTTACTTTCACTGTGACCGTAAATCAAAATTGAATTGTTCTGCTTTACATGTGTGTATTTCATCTTTTGTTCACACACACATTGTTTTTTTTTCTGAGTTGCCTACATAGTTTCAAAAAACGTTCTATAGTCGTTTCATGTTACAGTGCAGTCACACCATGATAACACAATACAAGTAAAAACCTCTGCAAACTGCATGGTATCCAAATCCAGCTAAACCTGCAAGAGAGAAAGAGAGAAAAAAAGAAAATATGAATGTACAGAATAATATTCCCATATTTAATGTTATCATGGTCACCATATGGTATTGTCACAAATGTTTTGGCCCTACATGTATAAAGGTGTGACAAAAAAGAAACGAGACTGTGACAGCCACGCCCATAATGCAATGTCAATCGATCCACCACCCATGTCACCATGTTGCCCAACATCTCATTAACATTCTGCTATAAAATTGTTCACCTATCTCACTCTGTGCCCCTTCCTCAGGCTGTAAGTGGCACACCCTACTTTGCCCGGTCACAATACTAGTAGATGTTGCAAGGATCGGGAAATAAATCCGAAGTTCCAGGTGGGGCCCAACCGAAATGCAATGTTGTGGGCGGGATCTTTTCCATGAGACTCCTGGAGGACCTTGAGACACCAGTTCAGCCCCTGCCTAACTGACCCAGGATCTTCAGATTGATTCCTGCTCTATATTTGTGCCACCATTAGAATCGTGAGGGGGCGTAGCAGGGACGCGTGTGACAACAGCCAGGGGAAGGGGCATAGAGTGAGATAGGTGAACAATTTTATAGTAGAATGTTGATGAGATGTTGGCCACACAGTGACATGGGCGGTGGGTCGATTGACATTACGTCATGGGTGTGGCTGTCACAGTATATCGTTTCTTTTTTGTCACACCTCATATACTTCTACAAAAGTACATGTATGTCATCAGAAAGTCACTATATAATCCCAAATCATCTGAGTTAACAATGGTATTCACACGCCATGATTTGTGGCTCTCAAGTATTTTGTCTTGTACAAGCCCAATTATTAATCCATACAGCTTAACTATATGGTGTTCTCAATTCATACAAATTTGTATATTTTTTTAGGTCAGGCAATTATTTCTTTACGTTCAAACAACAACAGCTACATGTATTTCACAATATATCACTAAAACTAGAAGGTCTACAGTACAAGCAAATATATAGTTTATTGAATTACGACCTTTGACTGGTGCACTTATCCTGAATTCTAGTCAATTCATTACACTTATATAGAAACATGTAAAATGTTCCTAAATAGATTCCCACCAGCAATCATTAATAATATCCCAATCACCATATCAAACATAACACGTAGGCCCTATGCTCCAATGATCCACATGAAAGACATGGACTTACAATGTGATACCTATGTACCGCACCGAAGTTGAAAATTGGGGGCTCTGGAACTGGCTTGAGCGAAAAATGGGGGTCTCCAGAACTGGAGCTAAGGCTTCAGAAAATCTCAAAATGCTCCGGAACTGCAAAGCGGCCAAGTTTCGGCGCCCTGTGCTGAAAAGGCAATGCTTATGGCGCGGCCGAGCAAAAAAACAGAAGCGAAATGGCAAATTTAGGGGTTTCTGGAACTAAAAACATCGAAAATTTTCTGTGCCTTCCGAAATTGTGATGCTCTGGAACGGAAATTTTGTCTGAAAATGAGGGTCTCAGCCACGGCACATAGGTATCACACAATTATACTCAGTGCCCCCCACGAGGAATGAATTCAACTACGATTCAAGCAACAAGCAGAACAAAATGAAGGTGAATAAATCGTTTGATGGGAATTCCAAGTTGGTGTTGGTCACAAAAATAATTCATGACTCCAAGTGTACGGATGAAATGAAACCAATATTCCAAACACACTTTACAATCAACCTGACTTGGGTAGAGCAAGTCATCCGTGTTCTGATTTTTCAGTTGTGACGCAGGGTTGCCAGTTTGGCCTTTTTCCGGCCAAAAACACCAAATTTGGCCGTTTTTTACATCGTTTGGCCGGGAAGAATTCAAAGTGCCGGCCAAACGGCTTTTTGGCCGTTTTTTGGCCTTTTTCACTGACCTATTAAAAATCATTATAAAACCCTATTTTCCGGGGATTTTCAGTCAAATATGTGCCACAAGGATCGAAAAGTAGCGGTGTGCATGTATTTCACGTGAAAAATCTGGCTCCGCGTAAACCACGGCACTCAAATTTTCGGCTGCAGCAGAGGTTTCAAAGGTGTTATAAATTGATTACAATGTTATTTCTAACCAATTCTAGGCTATGGTGCCCATAAAATGCATCAATTCCGAATTTGGCCTTTTTTCACTGAATTTGGCCGGTAATTTGGCCTAATTTGGCCGTTTGAGAATCGAAAAACCTGGCAACCCTGTTGTGACGTACAGCCCATTGTGATACCTGCTTGATTTGGAACTGTGCCAAGCAGTACAGCATGTTGGGGGGGGGGGAAGTAAAGTTATCATGTAGTAGTGTGAGTACTACGCTCTCAGCAGATATCACCAAGCACATACTGATAAATGATTATGAATTCAAGGAAATTACTATCAGTATCACCCAGCCATCACATGTCTGTGTGTGGGGAATCCCACATCCCGATATAGCATCATAAACATATTCATACTGTAAATTCACTGAATTCAATCTGCAGTTGACATACTTTTTCTTTCCAAACTGTATAAACCCCTGAAACTACCATCCCCCCCCCCCCCACGCAACACACAAAAAGGGATGGGTCCCATTGGGGGAAGAGGCATGAAAACATAATGTACTTGTATGTGGAAGCTACTGTATTTCAGGTTTTCGATGAGGGTGGAGGGAAGCTAGTCAAGCTACATGTGCATGTTTATCCCTGAGGCAGGTGATAAAATATCAATAGTTATGACTACTAGTGTACATATATTATGACATATCCTACAGCAGTGGGGTCTTGCCAGGATGTTAGAATGGGGGTGGGGGGGGTGGGGAGAGGGAACAGTTTCATCTTGAAAGATAATGTTCTTGATTTGCAGTTTTGCACAGCACAACTATTTTGCTCAAATATGATCCAGCTAAACATTGTTGTATAAAATGCAGTGTTCAATATTTGGGGTCTCACATCCCATGGAGTTTTTTTTTTTTTATCATTTGAAAATGGAGTATTTGCTCATGCTGTTTGCGACATAGTTTAGGTGTCATGGTGCTGGATGACGCTTTCACCCACTGATTACTAAATTTGATAGAAACCACTCCTATCAAAAGCAACTGGTTGCTAGTGAGTTTCTGACTACTTTGGAACTTTTATCACCAGGTACATAGATTTCACTTCATGATGGACAAATCATGTTTACCAGTCATACAAGTTTACTATACATTGTATATGCTGAATATTTTGTGGTGGTTTTATTTTCGCAAATTTCATGACTTACTGGACGTGAAAATTTTCACTTCCTGACATTTCTGTACAAAGTGAATGCAAATACAATATAATTACGAAAATATACTCTCGCGAATTCCTCGTCTAGAAGCAAAATCACGAAAATATATGGACGCCAAATATATGACGTATACAGTAAATGGTTATCTCAAAATCATTGTTACAATGCTGTAATATGAATTTGAATGGGCATTAAGTCCAATAAAACTGCTTTTTCAAATCCTCCCCCCCCCCCCGAAGGATTTTTGAGGAGCAGTGTATATTTATTTCAAACTGAATCCTTACACCATGAATGGCATGTAATTTTGTTTTCTTTTTCTCTTTGTTCAATGAGCTCAAGACATATACATGTAGGATGTGCTAGTGAAGAACACTATAAAATCATCAGTCTTTGTCAAGTCACTGCATTCAGAAGCTGTAAAATGAGATTTAATGTGCCAGTTATACATTTGACTGTACTATAAAGTCACACATGAATGTTACTACTTGAAATACATCAAAATTTAATTAATTTACATGAATGTGCAGTAAAATAATTATAATTCATCTTGCAAATCAAATCAGTATATGCATCTGTAACAGTAGGTGCTGCCTGTTATATATCAACAAAAATACATAGAAACGAGATTGTTCTACTCACCCACTTAATACGAAAAAACAAACACATGTTGAATGCCTTGTACTGCATGTACATACACGTACAAATGAGCAGTGTTGCGCAAAGGAAATCTGCAACTCATGTACACAGGCTCGTGCCTCGTGGGGCAACCAGCAACTGTACTCAGCTGCATGTAGCTCTCCAAGCAGATCACAAAACACAGAAACGTGAGCTACACTATTTATCACCACGCTATCACCCAGCTACTGAGAGTGTGGGGAATTCCACGTCCCAATTTAGCATCATATAACGAGGGTCATTGAATTCAATCTGCCTTTGACATCATGGCTGTATACTTTCTTTCCCAACAAAATCCTGAGAAGATCCGCGGGGGGGTCAGTCAAACATAATGTTGTACACATGCATGACCAAAAAAACCGCGTTAATAGGGTGTTTTTTCAGTTTTAGACACAGCCGCGGTGCACGCGTTAGGGTATCAAAAACACTGTGGGAAGAGATTTTTCAACAAAAAGAGGGTGGTTTGAAAGACTGTTCAAAGACGCATTTAGGATATTTTTCCCGAAGCTTTTTGTGAAAGACTATAGTCAAACGTATTTAGGGGTATGTTTGGAGGCTAAAATGTGTAAATGAAGCACGCGGAAAAACTCGTTTAGGGGTATTTTGCACACAGAGAAAAACTTGTTTAGGGGGTGTCTGGAAATGATTTGGTCACGCATGTGTACAGCATTATGTTTGACTGCCCCCCCTCGGGAGTAAGTGACCCTACCTGAACTCCCATCCCGCACGCATCCCCCCACCCAACAAAAATTGGGCTCCATTTGGGACAGTCAAAAAAAAATTGTGAGGGCTTTTTTTTTAATGGGGGGGGGGGGGAGGAGATGAGGGTGGATCGGACGGGCAAAAAATTGTCCTGACCGAGGCAAAGGGGGGGGGGGGGGGGGGGTTGAAAACAATTGCAATCACCTATCATTTTTAATAAACAACAAAAAAAAGTAACTACCCACCCTTTTTCAAAATACTATAACTTTAAAAAAGAACGGTGTTTTTGTATGTACAATATTTCTATGATGTTTTTTTTTTTTTCTCTTTTAATTTTTTTTTTTTCTTTTTTTTTTTTTTTTTTTTTTGTTTTTTTTTTTTTTTTTTTTATTTTTTTTTTTTTTAGTTTTTGTTGTTTTTGTTTTTTTTTTACCCTCAGCACGATAATTTGGCAAGGATGTTTCTCTGCACTAAATTGACTAATTCTGGAGAAAATGTGGTTGATGCCGTCAATAGTCATGCATGAATGAGCACACATTAAAGGCAAAAAGTCACTTTTCAAAAGTCACAAGGGTCATTTTGGGGGGTTTTTGATGCAGGATTTTGACAAATTCTGTTTCTGGTGAATGATTAATCGCTATTTATGTTTATCATCAATCGTTTGATCCTCTCATACGTCCTTTGACTACTTTTTGCATATTTTACGCTTTCGGTGAGCGCAATTTAAAACTTCCCACCCTTTCTCGATTTTGAAATTGTAAATCCACTAAGTTTACTGCAAAAAATTTAAATCCGAATTTTTTCAGCAAAGTGTATCTTTACGTGTTGTACGAACATAAGAGGTTGTAACCATGACATGGTTTAGTGAGCACACTTTATAAATAAAGGAAAAAATGTCATTATTTACCATTATTTTGGCATAAGAGATGACTCATGTGACCTTTGAAAAGTGGCATTTTCACCTTTAATGCATGCTCATTCATGCATGACCCAATGGACCAATCACATTTTCAAACAGAAATTAGTCAATGAGTGTAGGAACACTCTTGCCAAATTATTTTGCACAAAACTTGTTTTGTTAAAAAGTTATGGTATGTTGAAAAAGGGGGGGTAGTTACCTTTTTTGTTGTGTTTAGATTAATTTTACAAGAGTGAAAAGCAAACTACAGTACATACATGTACAATTACAATTGCAATTGAGAAATTCAAATCACGCTCCAAAGAAGGTGTTTTTCCCAAATCATGGTTTGTTTTCCTTTTGACCTGAGACAAACTTTGGCAGGTGGAGCTTTTGTGACCTACTTTTATCATCAACTTCTGCGAGCTACAATGCACTCACACACATGTTAACAAATGTCCTGTGCATACCTGTAGAGTTCATGAGATATGTACCTTGTTTTGTGAAATCATATGCAACTTTTCTGTGGAATTAATTGGGTCAGATATGACCTCTATGATATGATCAATTGCCAAGACTGGACCAACTTTCACACTGACCTAGCTACAGTACACCTACAATAATGTCTGTAAGTTACAAAGCATAGTTAAGCAAAATTTAATAACATCATAATCTAAAAGTTAATGGTATATTGTGCCTAAAGGTGGTACTGTATATGTCATAATGCCAACTTTTTTCACTTTTTGACACATGACATATTATATTAAAAACACGAACATACCCTTAAAAAAAAACACATCTGTACATTACTTTAATTCATGCTTAAAACTCAAAATACTATTAACATTCTACATGGTCACTTATGCTGAGAAAAGCTGTTTGTATTATAATTTGCTCCAAGATTTGAAGGAGTTTCTGAATTACAATTCACAGTAACAGAACTAATTTTAGTTTAATTCCATAGTGAAAAATCTTTGTGGAACTGAGAAAGACACCTGTATAGCAGGAAATTTGACTTCAGGACAGCCACTGAGTTTTGTAATCTTATCTCATAGATGTAATTCAATGATTTCCAATTTAACAAAATGTGGACAAAAGGATCTTTATAGACATCAACCAGGAACAAAGTTTTGGAAATACATAATGTTTTTTTTTCATAAAATAAATTGTTAGAGTGCCCTTGAGCTTCACTATAATAATGTCCTTATTTGGCGGGTTTGACGTTTTGCCCGGTTTTTGCCCCTAATTTGGCGATTTTTGGCTTTTTTGACGGTATTTCCACCAACCTATTTTTCGCAAAGGCTCCCGAGCGGGGCCCGTACCGTTCGCGTCGACCCCAAAATTCGATCCGGCGGTAGTCCTTATCGCGCGATTGACCCATTGTTTTCGACGTCGACCTGCCGAAGGCCGAATTTTGAGGGCATTTCTCCGAGTCTTTTTGCCGTATGCAATCGTACAAACGTGCGCTTACAATCACCAGCGTAGCTTACGGTGAGAAATGCCAGACAAGTCTCCCAGTTTCGCCAAGGTTTTGCCAGTTTGGCGTTGCACCGACCAAAAATACCCAATTTGGCATTCTCGCCCGTGTATGTGCAAAGCCATAGAAATTATCGTAAGTTCACTTTTTTTCTTGCCTCGATCTAATTTCTGAATAAAAAGGAACTTCATCACACCTATTTAAACCTAAATGTAATTTTAAGGCATCATTTTCTGTCTCTATGTTAAAAAAGTACTCCAAAGTCCGTGAGATTGTATCCGTAAGGCGTAGTCCCACACGTTCAAAACCATGTAATGCGCTGGCGTTCAACTGTGCAGTCTACTCTACAGTCTTTTGTGTGCATACTCCGTGGCAGAATCACTGCACTTTAAGCTGCAGCTACGGACGGACGGGCGCCTGGTGTTCTTGCTCCAAATGGATAGTTTACCAATCACCTCAACATTTAACTTGAAAATGAAGGACTCATTACTCCATTTTTCATTTTTTAACTTTCCAAAATTTCTGCCAACTGTCGATGTCCTGAAAAAAATTCTGTCCTTTCCTGTTTTGGCTGGACTGGATCATTCAATCCCCTTCAATCCACACAGTACAAACCTAGCTGTTTTTTTTTGGGGGGGGGGGGTTTTGTTGTTGTTGGACGTATGTGGTCCGTATAGCTCTGCTCAGGACCACTTTTTTTTAGGTGTGCGTGTGGGGGGGGGGGAGAGGTATTTCAGCCACCGAAAATGTCATAAAACAAGCTGCCGAAATGAGTCGTGGAATTGTTAAAAAATCAATGCAACTTTTAGGCCTATACTGGTGTGTGTAGTTTGGGGTGGGGTGCGGCATAGATGTACATGTACGTACTACTCCTACTGTGCCAGTAATTTTCAGTGCATTTCAGAAATGTAAAATTACTTAAAGTTGACGTTTAGTAAACTTTTGTGTACAGTACCATTAATTGTCTTCTGTTTGAATTGTGTTACATTTACACACGTATACTTGTGGCCGGACCTTGGACCAAGCCGGATTTGACTTGCAGTAAAGTTCTTCAATCTACGCGGATACGCACTGGCGTATGATTGTGTGGTCCGGGGGGGGGGGGGGGGGGTGGCACTCCCACATGGCGCCGCTACACAGAAAAAGCGTCAAAAAGGGTCCCTTTTCCAGCCCTAGGGTGTCGTCTCGCGTCTTTTGGAAAAAGGGTAGCTTTTTCAGCACCGTTCGCTGGCAATTACGCACTTAGGGTAGCCTTTTCTCACATATCACCCCATTTAGGGTTACTATTTTGGTTATGTAGATTATGCCATTTAGGATGTCACTTTTGTGGATATAATAACATCTCCCCAAAATGAACGTTTTGATAATTAGGATAATTATTTATGAATTGCTAAGTGAACCTCTTTGGGGTTGTGCAATGTCCATAATGTGCAGGTGAGAGTGACTTTGGTTGGGGTATCAATTTTTGATTTTACTGTTTACGCCACTTAGGGTATCAGTTAGTGGATTTCGTGGGAGTCACTGAGGCAGCGAACCCTTAGGGTAGCTTTTCTGATGTGTTACGCCATTTAGGGTTGCAAATTTTGTTATGTAGGTTACATATAGGGTGCATTTCTGGGGTTGTTGAATATGGGTGGGTAGCAGACCTGTGGAGAATGACCCCCCCCCGCCCCCCCCCCGGTGTTGTGTCAGTCCAAGTCGAGTACAAGTATGGGTACAGTTATGAACGGGTTACAGAGACGAGAGGTAAGGTATGGGTCCGGGGTATGGGGAAGGCATACGGCCGCGTGTGGGTCAGGTACAGGTACAGACCAGCGGGTTCAGGTACGGATACAAGACCATGCATGGGTATGAATGTGAGTACGGGTCCGCAATTAGGGGCAAGGGTACGGGTATGAACCTGTACAGGTACAGACCAGCGGGTTCAGGTACGGATACAAGACCATGCATGGGTATGAATGTGAGTACGGGTCCGCAATTAGGGGCAAGGGTACGGGTATGAACCTGTACAGGTACAGACCAGCGGGTACGGGTAGAAGACCGTGGGTACGAATACGAGTACGGGTTCGGGAATTTGTACGGGTACTACTTAATTTTTCTATTAAAATGTGCAGCCTTTTCAATTCTAATGAAAATGCATTCACCACCCCAAAATTATTTAAATTCATGATTTCCATAAATGCATTTTTTCGCATTAAAATTAATACTACAAACAGCGGTTACGGGTACGGATACAGAGCCAGACGGAAGCATGGGTACGGATATGGGTATGGGTACTGGTATGGGTATGGGTACGGGTACAGAGCCATGGGATCGGGTACAAATTTTTTATATTTGTGTCAGTCCAAGTCGAGTAGAAGTATGGGTTCAGTTATGAACGGGTTACGAGACGAGAGGTATACAGGTATGGGTCCGGGGTATGGGTAGGCCTACGGACCTGTGGGTCAGGTACAGGTACGGATACGAGACCATGCATGGGTATGAATGTGAGTACGGGTCCGGAATTAGGGGCAAGGGTATGGGTACAGACCAGCGGGTATATGGATACGGGTAGAAGACCATGGGTACGAATATGAGTACGGGTTCGGGAATTTGTACGGGTACTACAAGTCTGGCAAAACATACTTAATTTTCTGTTAAAATGTGCAATCTTTTCAATTTTAATGATAATGCATTCACCACCCCAAAATTATTTAAATTTATGATTTCAATAAATGCATTTTTTTCTCATTAATATTAATACTACAAACAGCGGTTACGGGTACAGGTACGGAGCCAGATTGAAGCTTGGGTACGGATACAGAAAATGCAAATCTAAAAAAAACAAAAACGTTCTTTCCCTCAATGAATTAAAAAAAATAGTATAACAACTCCATTAAAAAAAGGTATTCACAATAACTTTCGAAAATTTCCATAAAATAAATACAATTTTTGTAAACAAATAAATATGAATCTGCAGTTTAAGAAAAATTCCAGAATGTACTGCAAGGGAGCAATCATACACATTAATGAGGGCAATTACATATGTACAATTAATCTCCAAAATAATGTCCATTCAACATAAACCTAACCCGCTAGGACCCGTGGAATTTCCACGGGTCCCGCTAGTTATCTAATGATTGCACAAGGCAAACACACCTTTCTTTCACTTTTCAATAATGGTTCAAACTTTGAAGCTAAACACAATTGGTTTAATCAAGCAAAGAAACATCTAAACTACTAACAAAGAGCAAATCTGAAAGTGATTCTGGTTACAGGCTTACAGTATGACAATATGTACACAAGCTCGTCTTTTGATAATCATTTTGTAAATTTACTGTATATGGGCCAAGTATGTCATACATGTGTAATGTGTAATAACAATTCCCATATACTGTTCAATATTCCCAGCGCACGTGTACAGTACCCACTGGCTAAAGATAGTAGCTTGGTTTTCCCCAGTTGGCTAGGTATCAAGGTTCCTCTTTTGGTTTGGGGGGGGGGGGGGAGGTTATCAGTGATTCTTAAACAACCAGAAGCAATAAACCTAATGGAAGGGAAACTGAAAGAGAATCAAAACCTTCTTCTCACCAGCAGAAGTCATATACATGTAGACTAACAAGATAACTAATCATACATTGTTCTAGCTTTCAAGTGTGAGGTTACCTTTGTGTAATTAGCTCCAGTGAAGAAGAAAAGAAGCATTTTTCTGAATATATGCCAGAACAAATTCACTTCAAGTAACTTATAAAAAATTTCAGAACTTCATTCATATTTGCTTAATTTTCTCAAATTGATGTGTTTCTCTATTTGTCCGCTAATTTATCTACACAAAGTAACAAGCTATCAGCAGGGAATTCCCCTTTTAATTTGAGGGATAGTGGTACATAGCACCCCCTCCCAGCCCCCCCCCCCTCCCCAACCCAATCTTAACACAAGCAGAGACATCAATAGTTATCAGCTGTGGGAATTTATGAATGACTGCATATTCTCTCATACATATTACAACAGATGAATGAACTTTGATTGTATAACACCATGTTTGCTGAACACATGTGACCCTGAAATCTAACAAATATAATATGCAGGTACATGTAACAGTGCAATCTTAGGGCTGATATCACCAAATATCAACCTGAGAGAATAAATTAAATAATATTATGTCCTTGAGTGTGGCTTAAGTACTGTACATAAGATAAGCAAATATTTCTTATTCAGACCACTGTACATGTAGGTTATAAAACTGTTAATCATTGCTGAGATGACTTGACTAAAAACATTCATCTCCTTGTTCACTAACCCCTCAATTTCACGCAACTATGCATATTAGTTTATTTCAAGGTCCAAAAAGTGTGATTGCAATTTATGTGTTTGTAAATGTACATGTAATTGGCCCTCCTGTGAAAACAGCTGAAGGTCACTGACTTAAGAAACACTGTTGATTTGGGGTTTTCCTTAAATATTTCAAAGCTGCTTTTCAATATAATTACGGTTATTTCCCGAAATAATCATGCCAACATGCTAAAATCAATGTTCATGTTCACAGGTGGTAAAATACTATTCCTTCACCCCCACTATTTACTGGTGAAATATTTGGAATGCAATGGAATGTTAGTCTGAGTGCCACACCAAGGTGATTTTTTTTTTGTTCTAATGAAATAAAGACTTAGTAAAAAGTGTAGTGTAAGGAAATCTGTCTGCAACCTTGAATCAAATTCAAATTCAAATTCAAATTTATTTTAAATTCAAATTCAAATTCAAATTTATTTCAATTCCAGATTAAAAAACAAATACACAAACAAACAAATACAACAGAAAAAATATATATATAACAAAATTACAATACATTATCAAAACAATTTGGAATTGAGGAATACTGGATAAAACGTCAGAACGTTCTGTCGAGGCAGTATGCCTATAAAAACAATTAGGGAAATACATGTATGTACATGTATAAGGAGAATTA
Organism: Eucidaris tribuloides; assembly: GCA_001188425.1. Lineage (NCBI taxonomy): Eukaryota > Metazoa > Echinodermata > Echinoidea > Cidaroida > Cidaridae > Eucidaris > Eucidaris tribuloides. Next base: position 23,675 of record JZLH01S0602726.1, on the reverse strand, counting down.
CACTACGATTACACAATTACAAACAGACAACATAACATAACATAACATAACATGTAACATAACATAACATAACATAACATAACATAACATAACATAACATAACATAACATAACATAACATAACGGTGGAATAAAAACACGATATAATATTTGTATAAACAGAACGAGTAATTCCTCCCAATAGACTACTATTTGAATTTGTACATGTATGCAGAATAATTTATGAAGTATATTTTATCGAGTTTTTAATTTCCTTTTAATCATATTTAACGATTTGGATTTAATAATATCATTTGGTATAGTATTCTATAAGCATGGTCCAGAATGTCGAAATGAATGAAAAACAAATTTGTTTAGTAATATTCCACAGATGATATTGATGCCTATTTCTGGTTTCATAATTGTGTACACTATCATTTAATACAAACATACTTGAAATTGTGTCGGGAATTATATTCAGCCTTATTTTAAAAATCAAATTTGCCATAACAGTATTTGTTCAATTGGTATATGTTAAGAATGTTTAAAGATATAAATAAAGGTTTTGATGGTGCCATAAAATCACTAAAAGTACAAAGTCTTGCAAAACGTTTTTGGAGTTTAAGCAGACATTCCAATTTAGAAGGGTGGTATTAGCATAAACAACATTGCAATAATTAAAGGCAGGGGATCTCTTTTGCACTGGCAAAAAAATTAACATTGTGTAAATACAATGGCATTTAGAAGAAAATGCCATCTGAGAATCTTATCAAAATATAGGAGCTAGAAACTCAGATTTAGTGAAATTATAGTGACCGTTAGGCTTTGATTTTAATTTTTTTCCTCGCGAGAGGAAAAAAATTCCTACCATAGAACGTACACTAAACGGCTATTGTTTTTCTTTCACACTTTTCAAATTCTAGTAATTACTGACCCTCAGATTTCACAGACATGCCCTTCATCAATAGCCTAAGGACTTGGGTATATCTTTTCCGGTCTGCAGGGATGTTTGCAAATGAGATCCACTGCCTTTAAGGTGTGGTAATATCAATGATTATACAACATAATTAGAATGTTTGTTGAGGCAAGATATGATGCGTTTGCTGATGATACCAATATTCCTTGAAATTTTATGAGATACATTTAAAATATGTTCATTCCAATTTAATTGATCGTCAATGACAACACCTAGAAATTTTGTACTGTTCACTTGTTTTAACAGAGTATTATTGATCTTTATGTTAAGGTTATTAAGGAAATTATTAGAATTATTTTTTCTTTTACAAAAGTAAATAAAATTTGATTTTCAATATTAATAGGCTAATTTTTTTTACTAAACCAACATGCGACTTTTGACAATTCAGTATTTATATATAGTTGACAATTCGGTAGAATTATTAATGGGAAAGGATTAAATTGGTATCATCAGCAAGCAAACAGAATGAATTTTAAAATCTGGGAAGAATAACATACATGTAAATCATTTACATATAATACAAACAATAATGGACCTAATATGGATCCTTGGGTACACGCACATGTGATATGAGCAGGTTTGAGATAAACAAA
>JZLH01S0602724.1:0-10899 GCA_001188425.1 Eucidaris tribuloides | reverse complement strand
CCCTTTGAATGCTATAATATAAAATATAGTTATATAGTTAATATAGTTATATATATATAGTTAATATACATGTAGTTATATACATGTATATACATGTATAATTAAAAAAAAACTAGAGACATTCAGAATCTATTATTGCAGGGTTATGACTTTGGGGCATAAAGCTTTCAAATAACAAAAATTCCCCAAACTAAACTTCGGCTTTAACACGTCCCACCACTAGCTACATATAGGTCAGAAACATTTGAAATGGGGAAGGGTAGATGGCAAATTACTGTGAAAAGAGTATTAGTAGTTAGAACAGTATATTTTTTTTTCTGTTGTTGTTGTTATTGTTTCTGCTTCTGCTTTTGAAATTATTTGTTAGTGCCAAAATGAAATTAATATTTAGTGACAAATAATCTTTTTATGAAAGTTGCACAGAACAAATATCAACATACATGCACACGCTTACCAGAGAGGCATTGTCAGATATAATGACAGCAATGGACTATGCAAGCTATTCTATAAGAGAGAAAACATCCATATTTTTTTTATAAAATAACTAATGGTAATGGACCATCTAGATATTACATGCATGTATAAAATTTGAATGCAGTAAGAAGATACTTGCAGTCAACCCAGGGCTATGCATGATTGGCATTCACTTTTGTGTTTCCAAATCTGCACATTTCAATTCCTCCTACTCCTGTACTGTGTCTCACATCAAATGAATACTGTTGCCACATTTACGTGACATATTTTGTCAGGAAGGTAGGGTCCTATCCCTTCTGTTTGTTGATACACTGTACTTCCCATCTGTCATCTCTGAGAAGCAAGCAAAATCATCATTGTTGGGCTCTTCCTCGGGGACCTGGGAGTCATCGCCAATATTTTCACGGTCAATTTCAGTCAATTTCGGAGGACTTTTGTTTGTTTTCATGATGAGACCTATGGGTTTGGTATCATCCCAAGACTTGATGACTCAACATGTAATTCAATTGATTTGGTTTTCTTCCTTGGAGGAGGAGGATGACAGTTTTGTTCCAAGTAATGAACCCGTCAGCATCAGTGGTGTAGTTAGGCTTAGTTGGACTTAATCCCACCCCAGGACAAAGAAGTTTATGGATTTGGTTGATTGATTGATTGATTGATTGATTGATGGATTGATTGATTGATTGATTGATTGATTGATTGATTGATTGATTGATTGATTGATTGATTGATTGATGGATGGATGGATGGATGGATTTATTTATTTATTTATTTATTTATTTATTTATTCATTCATTTATTGCTTTTCAAATTTTTCAACACCATAAGACATGACATGGTAGGTTAAAGCAAAAAAAAAATATGTTTTGTACTTCTTTAGGATTCTAAAATTTGAGTAAGACCCGATTTACACCAAGCTTTTAGGCCGGCCTGGGGCCGGCCCAAGGCCGGCCTAAAGCTTGGTATAAATGCAAAGGAAGCCCGAGGCTCTCCCCGATTTGGGACCACCTCTGGAGGTAGTCTCGGGCCAGCCTATATTCGGTGTAAATGGAAAGGAGGCCTCGGGCCCCCAATTTACCACGTGATGCGGCGATGTTACGTAATACACAATGCCCAAACAATGCTCGCACCGTACTTCCAGTGTTTGCAAGGGTGCGGGTAAATCGTGAATCAAGCCAATCAAACCAACTATCGTAAATTTGAAAAAAGACAACAAATACATCAAGTATTACATCCGTTATAGGTCTCCTTTTTTTTTAATATAGTGTTGCTACGAACTGCATCAACTGTATCAAGATCAGCATTACACGATATGAAAAATATTGTTGTTTATTACTTCACAGTCTCATTCCAACATTTTTTTAAAGTCGACTCTCTTACGAGAGACAGGGATGATAATCACGCATGAAAAAAATATTGCTTTCTTATAGGGAGACACAATGCAGCGAGTTTTGGAAAGGGGGCCTCTAGGCCGGCCTAATATTTGGTGTAAATGCACAAAATTGCGGGCCTCGGGCCTCCAATTTAGGCCGGCCTTTTGGTGTAAATCGGGCCTAAGTTTCAGCTGAAGTCACTACTACATTTTTTTGTTGTAAAAAAATGGTGCACAAAAGATGTGCAATGCCATCTGAGCTATTACATTTAAGTGGGCAGAAATGATAGATAGAAACATGAACATGTATAATGGCAGTGGAGTAATGATCAGTTTTGAGGAAAGAGGAGATATCCCCTAAAAAAAAAAGAAATTTGATCATTTTGTTGAAACAAACAAATTTAATTTGGTTCATTTCACAGGTGACTGGCTCAGGGAAAACTTTGAGATCTGTATTAAAGGTAAATGACATGATTGGGAATAGTCCTCAACTTGGGCTGAAACTACTCTAGAATCAAGTAAACTATGCAAGGATTCTCCTGTAGTCAACGTACTCATATCTAAAATAACTTACATGTATGTCAATATCCTTTGTGGTATTGTGTGGCTCCCTATGGATCTTATTTTTATCTGGCCTAGATAAAATTAAAATACTAGTATGTTTATGCTTGATTCTCCTTAAGTAAACAAATTAGAGGCAAATCCTTCCAGCTGGGAGATCCATTCCAGCTAGTGTACACTTGGTATATATTTCAACTGATTTGGTTCTTGAGGCATTTTCAAGTGTTCCCAATCATGTCACTAACCTTTAAGTTCTAAAACGGTTTTGATTCAAGAAATCACATTTATTCAAACGTATCAATATTCCACATCTGAATATTGGTTGAAGGGTCAACAGCCTTCCCTAATCTGTATGATAATGTTAAAGATTGCCGAAATGATGTAATCACAATCATTTTATTAATTTGTCATTTCATGGATGGATGTTGTCAAGGCTACTTCACTACAAATGTGAAAATATTTGATACAATTATTTCCCTAACCTGGGAATTTGATGAACAATCATTTGTGCCAAGTTTTGGTGGGTATAGTGCCCCATAAAATGGACAGGTCAGTTCAAAGACATATCCCCCTTGGTGATGTTTGGCCTTCATGCTCTGATTGACAAGAAAGAATATTGGTGGAGATGGGAAGGAAATGTGGAGAAAACAGCAACACCTATATAACTCCTGAGATGAGACATCAATGATGATCAATAAAACTATGACAAAACTAAAGATGAAAGTGATGCCATCCACTGATGTTGATCTTGACAAGGAAGTTACACATACATCATCTGTCTCATGTAAACATTTTATTGACATGAGCAGAAATTGGAGCCAGATTTTTATAGCCTTTTCTCCTTATAGTTGTGGAAGGTAATGGCATGTTTACTTTGTTTTTCCTTTTTCCAAACATATTTATTGAAGTCTTTAAAAGTCTTTTCTCCTAATAACTGTGGAAGGTGACACCATGTTTAGTTTGTGTTTTCTTTTTTCCAGACATTTTATTGAAACAAGTGAACATTTTACTTAATACATTTTTATCAACACTTTTTTATTTGACAGTACATTGTACTCCTGTTATAACAAATTCCTGTTACAACGAAGTAGAAATTCAGATCCGGAAATTATTATCTATATATCTTTATAAACTTTCACTAGTTGGTTATAACAAAATTTGGATACAACGAAAGAAAACTGCCAGTCCCCGAGGGCTTCATTATAATGGGAGTCACTTGTAATCATTTTTTTTTTCCAAATGAAGTTGGCAGGTTCAACAGAATTCAATGTCACCCTTCCGAATGTCGAGCCCTGCCCAAAAGAGTAAACCCAGGAAGCTTGAAGCTCAATGAGTAAACTAAATTGTTACAAATCTTCTAAAGTGCTTGCAGCTACAGACAGGTACATGTATATTCATATATTGTGTGTATACACATGTGGGAGGATTTCCAAAGAAAATCCCGTGTCAATATTTTGATGATTTTGGTCAATAATCGAGAGGATTGTCCAGAGACCTACATCTGGAGCTAGGTGGACAGGCTTCTGTTACAATAGAATTCAAAAGACAGGTCATAGACAAGAAAGTGCAGAATGTCAAGTTCAAGTTTTGCACTATGTCATCAAATCTAATGTGCTGTGATAATTTATAAAGTGGCAACTCATACATGGCTCCAGGGTTTCTGACTTCCCACTTCTTCAAAGTGTTAATTTTCCTATATTTGTAGCTCTGTCAGATACAATGAATCAATATATTGACTGGATCCCCCTACCCCTACCCCCACCCCACACCCTCTCCCCTTTATGGGGATGTCCTGCTTGATCTTGATGTGGAAACTATGCACAATAATTTTTTAAACTCTTTAGACAAATATGTAATCGAAGCTCTTTTTTATAGTTGTCTTCAACAAATTTTCTGGGAGACCAAAATATGCACCACCACCACACTTTTTCATTCTTCAAATTTTAAAGTGATAGGTTAACATTGTGTATCTTCAAATTAAAAAATTGTCAAACTTTGTTATCTGAGCTACATAGTAGTGTTTAAATGGACAAATAATCACCCCAGAATACAAAAGGTTGGAAAGTTTTGTGGTCATTGGCAAGATATAATTTATATAATATAATATATTTCCACTGCAGTGGAATATAAAATAGCCTAGATCTGCACACAGTAAGTCTATGGGAGGTAATGAGCAGGTGAATCTGGTCAACTTGAGTGCTTGTAGATTTTCACTTTTGTAAAGCACTAAATTATAATTTTGAAATACAATTGGGGGGGTGGGGCTTCATTTTTAGCCCTTATAAAAAATACTTAGAACAGGGAGGATTATGTAGCTCAAATTGTTTAAAACTGTGGTCACTGTTAGCCCGTGGCTTTAAAGGACTCTCTCCATAAGAATATTTCCTGAATCTGCCCAAAATATGAGATTAGTGTCTTTACAAAAAAAGGAAATCTATATCCATTGTCAGCTAGGTGATGGTATTAATTGTCATTTCTATACACAGAATAAGATGAAAAAAAACAATGAATTTATAACATTAATAAAAGAGTATTTAGCTGAGTGGTGCACTGCACCAAGTATGTGTGTGAGTTAATCTGTTGTTAGTTCTTAGAGCTCAATCTATTTTGTTTATAGTCTGAAAATATTTCATCAAAAGCGCTATCCTGGCTCAACTGGTCACATGCAACTTGGTGGAAATTGCATGTGCAGGGTATGTGATGATACAGTCCTGAATGGTAGTTTTCAAGTCATACTCTCAAGGGGAAATGTGGAGCCAATACCAGAAATAATTTCCATTCTTTTACCACCCACCTCCTTTGTTACATTTGTTGAAAGTTTCATTCATTTCATTCAACAAGAGATCATATTGATCAATAATGATTCTTATTTGCTGATGGTATATTTGTTTTATATTTGTTTGCGTTTTCTTTTCTACCATCCAATGTCCTTCTAGTCAACTACCAGCTCTTTCTCAAATGAGAATCATATGTTTCAAACTTTCAGTCACTCTATGGTAGAATGTCAAATGGAAAATAAAAGACTTCACCTTTTGAAAAGGCCATGGAAACATATCCAAAGTTTAAATCCTAGTGCTTGAAGTCATGATTCTAATAATGTAGCGGTATCATTCTGAAGCTAAAAGTAGATTTATGTAGTGTAAACTTCCTGAAACCTTGAAGATATAAGTAAGCAGTAAATCCACTGAATTTTTAGCCAGAAGTCTTTTCCCCAATGTCATTCTAGATTTCTCACAATTTGGGTTGGCATGTTAGGGCATCGTATAACAATGTTTCCAGTTTAAAAAATCAGAGTTACATGATTCCCCATGTTACCAGTGTCTCTGATGAGGTCAAAAAATGAAGCCCTGAAAAATTACAGTTCAAAACGATCATTGAGTGCTTTTAAAACATGAAAATCATTGAGCAACCATTCCAGTTCTCCCCATAGAGTGCTGTGTGGCAGAATTATTCTCAGACTGAGAATAATTCGTGTGCCAGTTTTTATCTGTAAAATATTTTACTGGAAAAGGGATAACTGTCTAAACTTTTGTGTTGTAGGGTGTTTACTTGTTCATTCAAACACTGTCAGATATGTCAGATAGCAAAGTTTAACAATTTTTTAAATGGGGATTTCACAATGTTATATAGTGTCTTTTAAATTCACGTACTGGCTTCAAGTGCTATGCTATCAGTTTATACATGTACCATTGGCTTCTTAGTAAGCATGGATCCTTACAAGCATGTTTTGAAGTATATGTTTTTATTCATCAGGATTTTCTACTTAAAAAGTACAACTGAATTTCTTTCTCTTTACATGTAAGCCACAGTGAAATTTGGATATCAAATATGAAGTAATAATAATAAATGCTTTGGTATTGATCTCTTTAAAGACTGTTCATTGATTAAGGTGAAAAGTTTTTCGGGGGGTTTAAAGGCATTGGTTAACATGTGGGACCCTCTTTAAACATTTTCAAACTCTGAGTGGACAAATAAGTGCATTGGAACACAAAAGTTTAGATAGTTGTGCTGTCACAAGCAAAATATGTGTAGATAGATATTGGCACTTGAATTAATGTTGACGGGACAGAAATCATATTTTAAATTAACAAAGCAGTCTGTGGGAGAAAACAGTTGCTCATTGATTTTTACTTTTTAAAGCACTTAATGATTATTTTGAAACACACTTTTTTCAGGACTTCGTGTTTTAGACCTTATCAGAGACACTATAGTACCGGTAACTAACATGAAAGATCATGTAGCTCAGACTTTTTAACTGGAAACTTCGTTACATGATACCTTTAATAGCTGGTGTGACTTCAAGAAGATTGAAGAGGAAGCTGGAATTGAGTAAAAGCAAAATGGTTGGATCAACTGAAATCCAGTACCAGCCTTGAAGGAATGAAAATGAAACATACACCCTTAACCTGTGAAACATGATAGCTGTAATCCTCATCCCTGGAAACACCTTGATAAAATCCTGTCAATTCAGAGTACTGCAGACAGGGAAAAGGAGGCTATTTCCAGTTTTGTAGCAGGGGAAAGGAGTTTTATCTATCTCTCTACTACCAGATGATTTGATAATAAAAGTAGGATTAATTAGTTTTTTTGGTGATGGGATGAAAAATCAGTTTTTGTGTTTCACTGCAAAATAATTTGAACCTAAATATCATCAGAATACTGTAAAACCAGAAATGTTCGCGAGCATTTAACTTTCGCGAATTTTGCGAGGAGTCGAGATTCGCGAAAGTAAAATGCACGCGAAAGGTAGGGTATAGACAACTTTTTTTAATGCCAATACAAAACTGTGTACTGTACAGGTCAAATGACTAGAGATAATAGTGCGCAGTCACTTACATTGGTAACAATGCACTTCTACATTTGATAAAACGGTGTTTCAGAGGCATTAAAACAAGTATTTCCTATAAACTGTTGCAATAATTTATCAATAAAACACCCCAATGCTTCTTCCAAGCAAGTTTTACTATATTTTATTAATCATGGTCGGTGATTCGCAAAAGTTTCATGCACGCGAAATGGCCGTTGGCTCCTATTCGCGAAAGTTTCATGTCGTGAAAGTATAGTGTTTTACAGTATATGTTTTCAACAACTCATAATAATATTAATAAACTGATAATAATAGTTATGGGTTATTTATCATAATTATTATAATAATTACAATCATATTAATAACACTTATTATTTTTATTATCATTATTATTTTAACAATAATACTAATAGTAATAATAATAGCAAAAAAATAATTTAAACAATAACAGAAGATGAAGAAGAAGAAGAAATTAGAATCCAAATACTTGCCTCCTAATGGATTTTTATGTAAATTGTTGCAGTTCTTTGTAATCATTGTTTGTTTTAAATCCATTTTAACCATTTTATATCTGTTATAACACATATTACTGGAAAAGAATATTAACAAACTAGTTCATAAATCGCAGCGTAATTTATCTGCTCAAGGTTTTACAATGTTCCTACTTTGCAAAAATGTTGAATCATGTTGTTTGTGGAACTCCAATGGTAGGGCTAGATTTCCTGGTCTATCATGTGGCCGTGTTTTGGTAAATAGAGGCTTAATGTATTTATGTGTTTAAACTACAATACTTTCATGGCTTTCAGTAGGAAGGGAGTGGATGGACAGACAACATGCTTGTCACTCAACATATATGTCAAAACGATATAAAAACCTTATATTTTTAAGTAAAATAATCTAGTTTTCCTCAATGCCAAAATGACTCCCCACTCTCTCCACTTGGAGAAAGATTATGCTTTAGTCCTTGAAGCCCAGGGCTTCTCCGCCCAGGATTTTTAGAGCTAAATTTAATGCAAGCCATGAATTCAGAGGAAGGGGATAGGCTGTTCTAACTATTCTGAAGTCTGACTGCCAGACCATTATTCAAAAATAATCAGCCAAAACTGTCTGTCCAGGACAGTCTGGAATCAAGACTAACTATCGTGTAGATGGAGGGTCTGCACCAATATGCTACATTTTCTTTCTTTTTGTCTTTTTCAAAAGTATCAATTATATTAGAATAAGAATATGCAGTACCATGTCTTCTGAGGTAAAGTGACATACCAGAAGCAGAGAGACAAGAAAAAAAGGAGAGGGGAAATGCATTGATAATCTAGAATGACAAAATGTGTTCACATCTTCATTCACGCTTCACAGTTTTCAGAAATAGCATTTACTGCCAATCAATACTTGTGCATATGTGCAACAATTTTGGAAAACAGCTTTAGAACAAATGAGGCAGCCTGCCAGTGGCAGACAAAACAACAGTTCATTCACTTGCAAAATAGGTTAATTAAATCATTGCATCTAGCTTTGAAGTCATAGTTTGTTGTATGGTAAACCATAGACCCAACATGGTTCAAGGAAGATTCCAGGCTCATAGTACCATTAAGAAGTTTAAAAAAAAAAAATCTGTGAAATATATTAGTAAAAGATTGTGAAAATTTGGACAAATATTAATCAAGTTATTACTGTTTAAACATTGTTTTATTCATAAAAATGTCACTAAATTTACCTTTGAAACCACTGCTTCACATGTACATGTACTCTATGTACATTAATACCAACACTTTTCCATATGTTCTCTTATGTGAAGTTAGACCTTTAAGGCAGAAACGTGGAAGAAATTTTAAAAAATTATATTTTGTTCACAAACAACTGGAGGGTTGCTCACAGTAAATGGCACAATGTTGCCAATTTTGTAATGGTTCTCAGAATTAAAAAAAAAAACACACACACACACACACACACATTAATTATTTATTCTTATTTTTCTCAAATTTCCACTTATCTGTTACTCTGAGTTTCTACTGAGTTTTCAAAGCAACTCTCTATCAGTCTGGTGTTCCCCTTTAAGAATGGGATCAGACAGCTGCAGATCAGTGAAATATGGTACAAACAGACATGTATGTTTGTGTAGCAGGTGAAAGCAGCAAAACATCATGCCTAAATGAGAATCACAGGCCAAGCACACTGTAAAATGTATGACAGGGAAACACATTCATTTTATGTCCAGGGCGGGACAAACATGTGAGGCAAAACAATTATCATTGATGGAAATCATCGCAAACAAATCTTAGAGCCGTGACTACTGGTATTGTGACTCCCAAGCTATTTAGTATGGATGACATCATAATGAGCCTACATGTTTTAGAAGAACATGAATAACTCTTAATGTCATAACTTTTTTTGTTAACAATTCTCACATATATTGGGTATACAGGGATATGCCGCTGGGTAGGGTGACTTTTTCAAGAACAATCCTTAGACATGGGTCCCGTTTTCAAATTTTCACAATTTTTGGTACACTTTGCGCGCAAAAACTCACAATTTTCAAATTAATATGCTATTTTCAAGTTTTCGACGCACCAAAAAATTTTGAAACCCTTAGACATGGGTGCCTATTTACGGCAAAATGACCCTTAGATGTGGGTATGGGTTCCGAGTTCTCAGTGCCACACCCCCGCCCCACTATAATCTGAGTACCCCCCCCACCCCCTCCCCCTGGGGTATACAATGTAAACTTCAAGCAGCTGTTAACTTTTTTGCAGATGCATGTTGGATAAAAGTGCTGTGTTTCAAAGTGGTAGATAAAAGTATACCCTTTCTAACAGTATAATTTTTATTTCAATATTAACATTTCTGAAGTTTGAGTGAATTTTGTGAAATTATCTTGAAACAGTAGATATACAGTAGAATATGTACATGTTTTACCTATTTCACTCAAAAATCTGATAAAATCTCAAATTTCTAGGAAACTATCCAATGTAAACCTACCAGTTTTATGCATGATTTTGTAAGGACTGCCCCTCTACTATACAAAAATGAAGAAAGTGTACTGTATACGCTGAATATTTCGCGATGGTTTTATTTTCGCGTAATTTCGCGATTTACTGAACGTTGAAAATTTTCACTTCCTGACTATTTATGTACGAAGTGAATGCAAATACAATAAAATCGACGAAAATATGCCCTCGCAAATTCCCTGTCTTGATGCAAACTCGCGAAAATATATGGACGCGAAATATATGGCGTATACAGTATTACTGTCATACTGTTTGTATGTTTATACTGTTAGTGCTTATTTAAGGGTACAATTTGTGGTACAATCACGACCTTCAATAACATTCAAGAGTTGAGCTAAAATAGCAGTCTTGAATAAAGATGTGGTGTATTGTTCGATATGAGTCTGTGATTGGCAGGGCATGGCGGCATACTCTGGTTATATTTGTTTCTATTCTCTTTTACGTGGTTTTCACTTGAAGAAATTATTCTGACTTTTTGTAGTACAAACTATAGATCTTACTCATTTTTTTGCACAAGCAAAACGAAAAGGGAGGCACATTTTGGTTATTTAAAAGTTACAATTTCTAATATTAAAAATGTAGTTTTTGACCCAGACGTAGAAGCATTAGCAGTAAACATGTGTACTTTTAGGAGCAGAGGTTGCATTGATTGCTATACTACACTCAAAAGTCAAAATGTA
>JZLH01S0602723.1:30457-44833 GCA_001188425.1 Eucidaris tribuloides | reverse complement strand
GGAGAATGTTTGTAAGGGCTGTCATCTACAGTTATCGAAGGGCGCACAACTTCAACGAAACGTATGAATCTGTCATTGCGTTATGAAGTGCGTGTTACAAGTGCATAAGTTCTTTATGCTTTCAGTGAGTTGTTATTATGGCTAGGCATTCGACTTACTGGGGCGAAAAGTCTGCCTTATCCAGTGGATCTTATGCCACAGATTGCGGTCGTCTGGGGGGAAGGTTACTTAATAGTGACGTTCTGTCTTTATAATGAAGGAATATACATCATTCTCAGTATCCCCCCCCCCACTGTTTGAACATTAAAACTGAAGGCAGTTGACAAGTAACATGTACATGCTCATCCATGTTTAACTCATCATTTGTCAGTGAGTTACTCAGGACAGTCAACAGTTAACACAATTTATGCAGCAATCTGTCTTATTAGGTTTTTCGAAACCGTCCAAATATTGAAGTCCGGTATTCGGATAGCAAAAAAACCTTACTGATACAACACTGATTAGTACTTTAATAATAACCCAGGCTTTCTTATTGTCTTATTGGGCAGAGGCAATAAAAAATTTAATACGTCCGGCTCTTACTATTAGTAACATCGGACGGTGCATATCTCTGTTTCTGTAACCCTAGGCCACATTGGCTGCACAAGGCTGTCCGACTACAGTGGAAGGGGGGGGGGGGGTGGAATGGGGCTGTCCCCTGGTATTCCTATGCATTTAACATCCCTAACCCCATCTTAATCTCAGTGTCAGGCTAGAGCATACCTGCCAACCCTGAAACCTAAAAAATAGGGACAAAATGGGGTAAAAAATTTGAAAAATAGGGACATTCTTCAATATCCTATACATTACTACAGACAAATATTTGCAAAAATAGGGACACAGTTCAAAAACTGGATAAAAGTGTTTTTCTTTTGCCAAAAAAGGGACTGTCCCTGGAAAATAGGGACAGTTGGCAGGTGTGCTAGAGGCAGTAGGTACTCTTTCATTATGGTCTTTGGCATATGACTCAACTGTGAGTTGAACTCACAATCTTCCAGTCAAGAGGTGAATGCTCTACCAACTGAGCCAACTTGTCAGTGTAAATGTTACCACGGCAGGGTGACTATTACTGTACTTACATGTACAATATATTTGACTGATATTTGAGGCATTGTTGATACTATTGACCCGAACAGATCTCAAACCCATACGACATGACCCAAAGAACAGCATGGATTTGAGGTTCTGAGGGGTCAATAATGCTAACAATGCCTCCTAATGCAGCACTCAATGTCCTGCTTTATACACCAAATCTATTGCCCCCCAAATGTGATTCCCCCCCCCATTCTAGTTATTTTCCCCAAAGGAGAAAGTAGGACTATTCAGACATCAGGACTAATTTGCAGGCCAAAGGACTATTACAGTATAGATTTGAAACTTACCAGCACAACATGATCTTACCAGTCCTAAACAATGCACAACTTACCACTTGGTTTGAAATGCATAATTATTAGACTTTTATATACAAGCCAATTTATATTTGTGACCGCCCAGCTCCAAACCAACAAAAAGTTGCAGATTATGATTCTCTGTAATAGACTAAAATGTGTCATTTGGGTTGACCAACTCAAATTTTCAAAGTTTGTCTTATCGGAAAGGGTAATCTTTTCTCTTTCTACTGTCAAAATTTGGTGGCTTGAAACGAAACAGAAATCGAGATATTGCCAGTTTTTCTGGACCACATTTTTTCGGACATATGCTTCCACATGGCGCACCTGAGTGAACGTAATCTTTAAATCCTCTTTTCTCCCTTTTCTAAGAAACTGCACCTCCTAACTCTCTTGTAATTCAATCACTTTTTGAATGAATTAAGATGGTTCAATTTTAACAAGTTATATATGATTTTAAAGCTAAGAGCTTACTCTTTAAACCTACAAAGAAAAGTGAAAATTAATTTTGGCCTACTTTTTGTGGGTTTTGAGCTGGGTGGTCACATTTGCAATTTGTGCATGTGTCGATAAAGGTAATCTGGGAACAGGCTGTGCATTTATTGATTAGAGTAGATATGTTTTTGTGTGAGTTGTGTTATAAATATTCATGCACGCACCAGAATGACATCAGAATATAAAAGTGCAGGTATTCTTCAGCAAGAATTAAACAAAAGCCATTCATACATCCCTCCATCACTACACAATGCCACTCTTCAAAGATAAATGGTATCATGGAGTCATTCAGAACATGTGAACTGGCTAGTTGAAATTACGGGTACATCTGATTTAAGTGTCATTAATATGATTATGTGCACCACACTTTTGCATAGAAATGCACTAAGTTCATCAATAAATCATTTAAAATCTGAAAATAATTCACAATTAACACTTTGGCTGTCTGCATCCTTTCACCTTACACTGTACATATTTTTTCTGTGATAAATTTTATATGATATCTTAGTCTCTATGGTAGGGAGGTTCACAAAAAAATTCAACTCTCTTAAAAAATTATCTAAGTGCCATAATAATGAAGTTCAGTATTGCAATTATCATATCCAATAATAAAATATGCACAAATGTTCAGGAATTTCCAGAGAAATGAGTGAAAATCTCATGTTCAATGTCCCCATTTTTGTGTGTAAAAAATTGGCACCAATACCATGCACTATATAGCCAGTCTACATGTACATGCATGCCTTGAAATAGCCTGATAATGCCTAATTTGAAACTGTGAGCTCCAGTGCACTCCGATGGCTTTGCTTCAAAAATATTGTAGATGCATTCAGCTTTCCAAAAATGCCTTTATAATGCTAAGTCGTTTTACATCTGTGGTAAAATGATGAATTGAAAATTCAGGACCAATTGACTCATTGACTTTTCAGTGACATCTTCAGCAGCACCATCTAGTGTTATGACCCTACCTATCTATGGGGAACCAATCTGTACTAGGAAAGAAAGCAAGCTTAAACAAGAGTGAAAAATATGAAAGCAGACAATCTGCCATGTATTTTCCTTGCAAAATCAATAAGTTTCACAGCTACATGTAGTTAAGCGCAAGTTAAGTTTTGAGATTTGTTTGTTTTTTGAAAGCTTTATAACCCAAAGTTCATAACACATACACCATAACAGATGTCTGGGAAATGTCTTTTCGGGGGGGTGGGGGGGGGGGCGGGGGGGGGGGGGGGGGGGGGGGGGGGGTGGGGGGGGGGGGGGGGGGGCGGGGGGGGGGGGGGGGGGGGGGTGGGGGGGGGGGGGGGGGGGGGCAGGGGGGAGGCGGGGGGGACCAAAAGATTTCGGTACGCCAAATTTCAGTTAGAAAAAGAACTTAGCAGTATCGAACTGTCACAACCTTTTTTATTTTAATCTTTTTTGGACTAATGCACGCATGTTCCTCTCAGGACCTAGCAATTAAACGTAATCATTGTTGTAAATGCCAGATTTTTTTTGTACTACGATTATATCATTTACATACTATAACTGTTTGTTAAATTTGATTTAATTTCTGTTATTTAATTTCCAGAAAGAGATGAGTTGAAATAAAAAAGAATAACATCAAAATCCTAATGTGAAACTAATATGACAATCAATTTCACTACTAAACTCTCACAACAATTACTCGAACAAACTGATTGTTTCATTTTGGCACTGAATAAGGATCACCTGGTTGTTGCCATATGACCCTGACTGATGGACAATAAAGATCGCCGGTTCACTCGGCCCAATCCAAAGGGATGTGCCAAATTACTTAGGTCAAGAACAACTCACAAAACTACAAAGACTTCACAAGCTAGATTCCAAGGTAAATGACATTATTGGTGGTAGTCCTCAATTGGGGTGAAACTATTTTAGAATCAAGTAAACTGTGCATGGCTTCTACTGTGAAAATTTGGTAGTCATAATTTGACTCATTCTACAATAACTTCCATCACTATGCCTTGTGACAGACAAATCTGTCGTGTAGCTCTCTATGGGACCTATATCTATCGCGGCTTGAGAGAAACAAAATGCTAGTACATGTATGTCCATGCATGATTCAGCTGAAGTAAACAAATTCAAGATAAATCCTTTCAGCCTGGAGATACTACATGTAGTACACTTCAGCTGGTGTATCCATTGATATATCTTTCAACCAATTTGGTTTAAGAGGCATTTTTTACTTCTCCCAATCATGTCACTGCCCTTTAAAGACACTGTTTCACAATGTGAAAGTTCTTTGTAAAAAAAATCAATTACATGTATTAAGCTTTGATATGTGGAAAATTACCCTGCCACAGGGAAAATAGGGGTGGATAAATACCACATTGGAATTAATTAAGGACACCGTTAAACATTGAGGAACCTCTTTGGTGAAACTTGAACCAGTGTTGATTGATAGGGGATATCTAACTGTATTAACCGAAGTCCGACTGTCACAAGTCCATCATTTATAACAGAGAAAAATTATGCTTATCAGTGAAATTTTCAGAGGGATAATCTTGTTGTCAACTGAGTCTGCGGTAATCCAACATCTGCTCCGGCGACAGTTGCTCCGGTGACAATATCTCAGAAGACAAAGGAGTAAGGGTTAGGGTTGCCATTAGGTTTCCAGTTCAGAATAGGGTTAAGGGTTTAGTGCTTGGGTTTGGGGTTAGGGTTGAGGTCAGGGTTATTGCATGAAATAATTGTCTGAGCAATTGTTGGCAGAGCAAATGTCAGACATCAGTGTCTGCAAATAGCTGGCACGATGAAAGAAAGCGGATAAAATCTCCTTACCTAAAGCGTACACCAACAGTATTCCAACAGTGACAGCCACCTGAAAACTGGTCCCCAGGAAACCTCTCGTCTCTGGAGTTGCTATTTCAGATATGTAATTCTGTGGGTATGAAACAAAGATGACACAGACCATTACTATACAGTATTTACATCCCGGATTGCCAGTCCTCGCCACAATGTGGTGTAGTGGTCATGACTTGGGCACTAGATTGGAAGGTTTGGGGATCAAGCATAAACAAGTTGTATATGTATGTATGTAAATATCATAACACTTTCTGTTCCATGAAATAACATATTCTGATAATTTGGTTTGTTATAATAGATTTGATATAAGATTAATTCGATGGGACCATAATCAATTGAATTATTTGTTTGATTTATTGGATTTGATTCATGTAATTGATTCTTCAGATTTAATTTTGTAGCTTAGTTAATTCTGTATTAGTTCTTGTCCAGTTAGCTTTGTGTGTGTACATTATGCTTTCACTGGATATATGACATTGACAATTACACTCAGATCCTTCAACATGTAAATCTGTGTTTCCTTCCTCTAGAACTACATTCTACATATCAATAACATGATACTTTCACGTCTGTGATGGGTTGATGTTTCCCTTTAATCTCTTACTCACATGACATGGTGGTTACACACGGAAAAGATGCAATAAATAACATTGCCGTTATAAGCACCTGACTTTGTGACCTTTATTACAGTTATTTTCCTGTAAATTAAAACCATATTTCCTCTTTGGGTGATGGACGCAATTACTGAAATACAGTGTAATGTATGTCAACGTAAAATGAAAACAAAGTAACAAACCTATGCAGAATAAATTTGCTGTTCATCTCTGTATTATCAAATTAATGATAAATAAGATCAAATGCTTGATCTGATATTTTTTTAATGACTCAGAAAAAGAGTGACCCAACAGGATTCAAACCTGAAACCTACTGATATCCGGTCAGCGGCACAACCACCAGGCCATGCTGGGTAACAGCAAATGCCACAGTTTACTTGGTTACAAATACCCAAGAATCATTCTGCATCTTAAATTCTCTCTGCATCCTTTCATTTATTAATACATAGAACAAACCTACTTTCTCAGTATAGAGTGTAAGAGTAATGGCCTGAAATACAGATCTGCTTGATACATGTAACAATGCATGCTGTATTAAAACAATTTGTTTATTTATTTATTTTTCTAGTTTTATAGCATGAATAAAATAAGATTTTGAAGATCTGCTCAATCACATATATTACATGAGGAGGCAGGTAGCATTTAAAGACAACAACATTGTGGAATCCCTACATGTATTTAAAAAATTGTTAAACAATAGGGTTTGAATGGGACAAATAAATACCTTAAAACACAAATTTTAAGCATTTATATTGTCACTAGCAATATATGTACATATGTATATGAACATGTACATGTAGGACTACACATAAATATTGGCACATTATTTAAAATAATGATTTTTTATCAGTGTTCTAAAAACTTTTGGAAAAGCTGGTGTATATACTGTAAAGACTACAGTCATGCAGTATCCTTTATAAAACATACATGTAATATTCTTTACAATAATCAATTTGGCTTAACATCAGGTCATTGTACTGTATGGCACTCATTGAAATTGTGGACAAACTACATGTACTATACATGTATGTAGGTTTTTTTTAGCCTTTCAAAGGCTGTTGATTCTACTATTGCAGTACTATCTATCTATAGAATAAGAGGAATTAAACCTGAATTCATCCATACAAAATATTTCTACTGATGTTCCTCACAGTTCCATATTTAGGACCCCTTCTTTTTGCTTTTATCTGATATTGTCAAACAAGTTAATAATTGTTTCAAAATACACTGATGACACATTATTTATTTCTCACAAATGTACGTAGATTCTTCTCATATTCAGTGTTGAATCCTGAGTGAAAGCAGATAACAATGTGTATCTACAGATAGAATATAAACATTAAAAAAAAAATCTATCACTTGAAACAAAAATGTAATTTTTTTTTCACCAACAATATCACATGACAATCACATGATTTGATTCAATCCACTATACCCTGAATAAAAGTTTATATTGTCATTGAAAGAACTGCTCATGTACATGTACATTGACTCCAAATATCAACAATGAGTGTAAATACTAACTCATGCCATGTGAGTACACATTCACAATCATTGGAACTTTATAGATCTATGTAATTCATAGGTACAAATTATGCAAACTTGTTCTTTTGTTTGTGAAACCGACATCTGGACAAATTTATTTGTTTAAAAAATATTTAAAGAGCACTCGTAAAGAGTCGTAATCAAACACAACCCTCGATGAACATGAGCTACAGGTGTACTGTACAGTACAGCTGGTGCAAATGCAAAGTTTACACTTACATTCATGTACATGTATTAACACTTTATGTATGTAACTATGTATGTGAACGTCTGTGTGTATATTGATTTGAGAGCATTTGAAGCTGCAGTGATGAGCCATCGAGGATAAGGGAAAGTACCTAATAATCACTTGAAATGAAAATGCTGTGACTCAATTCTTCATGCTTATGGCCCTGTCTTGTTAAATTTTTCTCATTGTCAACTCCATGTACAATGAGCTGGCTTAATGCCATTGACTTGTGCATGTTTGTGCAGATTTGCAACAATAACCCACCAGCAGATGTGCAGTCATGTGAAGAGTACCAAAAAGAGTTTCTGTTTAACTACTACATCACATTCTTATGGGGTGTATGAAATGACATAAACACATGAAAGCTCATAAGAGCAGCTTAAAGATTGCGTCAGGGATGTGCAAGTCCATTACTTCCCTTCATTATCAATACCAAACGGTAGTTTACAAATGGTGTGTTGAAAGTTTGAGATCCATACATGTACGTCACGAATTTGTTTTATGAGAAAAACTGATAACGACATGTTACCAGAATGTTGTTATTTCCGTGAGTTTAAATTTTGCTCAAATTGCGAATCGCGGTTATGTGTACCGTCACATGACCAGCGGAGCGCACTGATTGGTTAAATGGCTAACCTCCGCGCGACCTTCGGCTAACGGCTGATCGGACAATTTTGGAACGGTCCGTGCACGGCTATTTTTTCACAGATTTTTTTTTAAAAGACTTCAGAGTCATTTGAAAAAGGATGAAGTTTAACCGTCCAGATTTTCACCAAAACTCAATATTTTACCCCAAGTCTCTATGAGAGGTGTTTATTTCTATTAATTTTCACATTGGATATGATTTCAGCTGATTTCATTCATTTAGATGTTTTTTGACGTGCAAATCAACGACACAATCTTTAAACCATTGGAGATGATTTGATTTTGATATTTATAACACGTGACTCCGTAGAACACAAGCCAAGATATCTCGCACTTAGTCTCTGAGATAAGGCCAACTAAAGTCTTAGTAAATGTTGCTATTGATTTTTAAATTCTACTATACTGTATAATCTATCAAGTCGCTGAAAATTGCTTACTTCAAAACTATTCCATTTTTGAGAAACTTCTTCCCATAGGTAATATCAATTTACTGTATAAAACCAAAATATGTCAGTTTCTATCGCTCAATTTAAGGTTGTTTTCTGATGTTGAAAAGACAACGAGTGCTATTAATACTTTTTGAATAATTGTTTAAAAAAAATTGTTGGATCAACATAAACTATACTTTGGCTTTGAGGTGCTCTTTGTTTATTGTTGTTTTTTTTAAATAATTTCTTTACTTATATCAAAGCGGGTTTCTACCTTTAAGTACATGTAGACATTAGCCTTATCTTAAGAGTTATGGTCTTTGAACAAGAATTATCCTTGGCCTCGAGCGCTCAACACACAAAGTTATCTTTACCTTTGATTAAAATTGATACCTAGTACATGTGTCTCAGGCATGCACTTATGTCAAGTACTTATTAAAAAGTTTGATCTTGTCAAATCTATAAATATATGCCATATATCATGAACTTTTTAGAGTTCAAAGTAAAATTAAAAACTTTAAGACTGCCTTGCGGGACAGGATTGGCAGAATTATATCAATTTGTATCATTAAAGACAAGATACATGTAACATTGTGGAAGACCATTTTAATTTTTTTTTTCAAATTTGCTATCTGACATATCTGACAGCACTTGTTTAAATGGGCAAATAAACACCCAAGAACATAAAAGTTCAGACAATTATGCTGTCACTTGTAAAATATGTACCAATAAAAACTGCGCATGAAGTATTCTCGGAAAATGAAAATTCTGCAACCCAGCAGTCTGTGGGGGAAAACTGGGATGGTCTAGAATGTTTTTACTTTTTTACAGCATTCAATGATCATTTTGAACTGCAAGTTTTTCATGGAATGTTTTCACTTTTTTACAGCATTTAATGATCATTTTGAACTGCAAGTTTTTCATGGCTTCATTTTTCGACCTTATTAAAGATAAGTATAGAAACATACGGAATCATGTAGCTCACATTTTTTTAAAATGGAAATATAGATTTTTGTTGTTTGTTTGTTTTTGTTTTTTACACACCATCTGCTTGTTTTAAGTACCAGGATTGCATGACTTGTACTTGTACATCAGAGAATAGAACACACATGAATTAGAAAGTTACTTAAGGAGAATTAAAATGGTTACAATTAGAGATGGTAACATCAATTGATTATGGTAATAAATGGACAGACATCATGTAGATCAGTAGCCATCTGCAGTGCACAGTTTCTTGCTATCAGCAAGCCATCGGGAAATGTACCCATCACCAGGCCATCAGCTAGTGGATGGCTTGCAGATGTATGGTATCAAATTTTCATGTGAAATTGCCATCTGATAGTTATCAAATGGCAAACATATAGCCATCTGCAGTGCACAGTTTCTTGCCATCAGCAAGCCATCAGCAAATGTACCCATCCGCAAGCCATCGGGAAATGTACCCATCAGCAGGCCATCTGCACGGTGACGGGTTGCTGATGGTAATTTGCACATGAAATTGCCATAAGATGGTTATCTTTTCCTCTTGACTTGATTTTGGAAATGCTATGTTATCTAATCTACCGCAAACCCAGCTGTCTAGACATAAAAAGCTCCAAAATGCTGCAGCACGCATTGTTACACTATCTAAAAAACACACTCATATCACCCCCACTCTGAAATCACTTTACTGGTTGCAAGTTAATGATCGCATTATTTTCAAAATTTTACTTCTCGTTTTCCATTGCATCAAGGGTTCTGCTCCTCATTATAATATAGGTCTAGTTAGTAATTACACTCCCGTCAGATCTTTACGTTCATCCAACTCTGGTTCTCTTGTTGTTCCGAAATCTACAAAAACATGGGGGGAACGAGCTTTCGCTCACGCTGGTCCTGCTCTATGGAATAGCCTACCTGCAGTTATCAGAAGTTGCCATACCCCAGAGTCATTCAAACGCAGTCTAAAAACTTACTTGTTTAATGCTTCCCGTTGATTACTTCATTTTTCCCATTTTTCAACTCCCTCCCCCAAAATTCTGTAGTATACCCTGCTCCTAGAGCACTCTGCAGAGTGGATTTGGCGCAATATAAATCATATCTATTATTAGTATTATTATTATCAGATGGCTAGCAAATGGCCATCTGCAGACTGCAGTACACAAATATTTTGCTGTTCATGAGAAGATAGAAAGACAGTACATGTAGATACATAGATACTACAGATGGACAGACTAACAGATAGATACATACATCTAGACTGACAAACAAACAGATTTTTTATTATTCTGCCGTCAGCTCACAAAAGGAAGTAACTCTGTGAAATGAGTTTCTTAGTAAATGAAGAAAATATGTTTTTCTTTCTATGCAAATCTATAGAGTTGCTTCCTTTTGATATGTCCATATCTTGGGAGTTAGGGGTAGTATGACCTTAATTTCTTCACCATCACGTAGAGCATGCCAAAAATATTCGAAATCAACTAAAAAGTGGAATTTGATAAAAATCAGAGTTACTTCCTTTTGTGAGCTGAGGGCATTATTATTTAGAAGTACTACTTACTGGGGTTGCCAGTGACACCATGCCTGTTCCTACTCCAGTCAGAACACGTCCGGCATAGAGACAGATGAGATTCCCTGACGTACCGATGAGAACCCAACCGGCCACGAAGGGAAGAGCACAGCACATGACGGACAGCTTTCTCCCAGCATGTTGCAACAGAAACCCAGCTATCGGCCCCCCAAAGATGGCTCCGATGTTGAGAAGAGACTGTAATACAAGAACAAGTTCATGACAAATCCTATGATACACAGATACAAGGTCTATTCATTAAAATTATAGTATTATAGAAGTCGCAGATCTGCACCAAATAATACACTAAAAGTCCATAGAGGTTTCAATCCTCTGGCACGTTAAGAGTTAAAGATATTGGCAAAAAGGATGGAGTTGCTTGCTTTAGTTTTGACAATTTGCAAATTCTTGTGGATGTGCTCTTGCCCAGTCGCATTGCTATTATTTTTAGTCTAGGCTCAAGTCTTATGTGGCAAAACTCCGCAAAGTATTGTGCGATTGATCGATTTCCTTCCACCACAACAACTTTTGAGCCATTCTGCCCATTCACATTTATAAACACCAAAATATGGTGGAAGTCACACATTTAAAACGCCCATTTTAAAAAAGAAAACTCATGATTTTCAGGCATTTTTGCCATGCAATGTTGACAGTGTCAATGGATTTTTCAGGCAGGATAACACACACCAGAATTATCTCAATCATCATCCCTCCTATTTAAAACATTACAACTTTTTCTGTTTTGGTCGGATGACGACTCGGTATTTTTTATCAAGTATGTATCTAAAAATCAGGGGTTTTTGGCCCAGCACTGTCACATTTTTCGCCCGTTCCTTAAAAATGGTGTCATATTGATCAGGAGAACAAGCCACTTTAAATGAGATAAGTAAAACTTGGTTCTGAAATATGACCCTGTTTTTACCCCTTAATATAGCCTGCACTGTATACGTGACAGAATGGAAATGGGAAGAAACTGATGTAACTATGAGTAGTGTTGTGTGCAAGGCTCAGAACTGTCACTTGCCTGCTTGTCCGGGGCAAGTTAAATGTCATGTCGGGCAAGTAAAAGATCAAAATGTTAAAATTAACTTGCCCAGTTGGGCAAGTAAAATTTTAATCAAATGATGTGGTAAAACATGCCTAAACTGCTTACTACATGTAAATGCAAACAAAATATTTTGCTCATTTTACTTCATTTTCTGTGTTTAATTTGGAAGCTTGAGTTCAAATAGTTACATGAACATGTACATGTAACTGTGTGTCATGTGTCTATGTGTAGTATGCAGTGTTCCTGGCCCATTTCATGTGTCATTGATGATGGTTTGTGTAGAATTGTGGTAAAATTTTAAGGTATAAATACAGTTTGTAAATCACACCTTTAACAACCTCCAGAATAAAAGTAACAAACTTCTAAAGCCATAAAAAGGCCTAACAAGTGGTTAAAATGACTGAGAATGATTTCTAATGCTTTCTGTAATTTCTTTTTTTTTTGGGGGGGGGGGCGGCAAGTAATTTTTTTTTTTTTTTTTGGGGGGGGGGGTCCCCCAAGTAAAAATCTGAAAATGAAAATTTTACTTGCCCAAAGGGTAAGTGAATAAAACAGTTCGTGTGGAGCCCTCTGCTGTATGGAAGAGGTTCACCAACTACTAACCCAGGGCTTGACACAAGCACTTGCCTGTTTGCCTGGGGCAAGCAAATTTTGCTTCTGGGCAAGTCCCAATTTATGGAAATCAAATTTAACTGCCCAAATGAGTAACATTTTCAAGTCTTAAAAATCTAGAGAGTATTAAAGACACCCATGTTTTTCAACTCAGTTTCAATTTAAGTGTAAATTCCAATTGAATAGAATCTACATGTACATGTATAAGAACACTTTCAATAAGGTACTACACATGTCTCTCCAGTAATACAACCAATAACAGGCTTTCAAGTGGACCATGGTGTAGGAGAAAAATAGGAGCTAAATTTAGGAAAAAGTAGGAGAAAAGTAGGATAAAAAGAGCTAAAAGTAGGAGAAAAGTAGGACATGCACGGGGTTTTGATTTTTTTTTTCTTTTTGGAGTTGTTTTCGTCTGTACTCACCAGTTATGATCAATAGCATTTTCTTATTTTCGCGGGGGTTTTACAAAAAAAGTAGCAAACTGTGGCTGGTAGAGAACCCTTTCTTGTGCTGAAGAGTCACACTTTCTGTGAATACCTGAAATGACTACTCACTACTCCAGCATTTTATATGATCAATGGCATTTTTTTATTTTCGCGGGGTTTTTACAAAAAAAAGTAGGAGAAAGTAGGAGTTTTGGGGAAAAAAGTAGGATACATGTAAGTAGGAGGAGAGTAAAAAAAAGTAGGAAAAAGTAGGAAAACTAGGAGCGCTTGAAAGCCTGCAATAAGCAGTTTGTTCACTTGGGCAAGTAAAAATATTTTTCAGGCACTGAAAGGAATGAAATCAAAAAGTTTGCTTGCCTGATCAGGGAACTAACCAAAATGGTTAGGGTGGAGCCATGGCTAACTACATGTAGACGGGAACACTAAAGTCAAACTGTTTTGAATTTTTAGCTAACCATTTTATACAGTATAATTTCCCGCAGCTCACTGTACACTACATCTGCAAAGGAACAGAGTTCAACTAATCCTATTTTAATACATACTTTGAAGTAGACTTTTGGTTGCGTTCGCAACAGAATTATACCATAATTAATATTATAGTGTGGTGTTAGGCATATGAGAAATTGTTTGTACTTTCTAGTAACCCAACCTACCCGATGAAACAGCTGCGACTCTGTAAATTTTATGGCCTTTAGAGAAAAATAAAATATTTGTCTGTGCGTGTTAGAACTTTACAATTTACACACATGCACACATACATGTAAACCCAATGTACACACACACACACACATACCGCACACACACACACAAACAAAAACACACACCACTGACCTTTTGTGCATGTATACATGTATGTCATGTACGTGTACTGTATGTGTACTTGGCTGACAAACATTGGCATACAGTGCAAACTTACCTTGAAAGTTAGCAAATAAGTCCCCATTTTTAAGTAAACTTAGTTTAATGATTTTATCAATAAAGGACTGTTTGTTCACATCATGAGAATGATGAGACCAAGGATGACCCAGACTTCATCTCACACAGGGCTGTTTGTTAAAAACCCCTTTGTATAAATGTAGTTTTGGTAAATGGTAAAAAAGAAATTCTTTGCAATTATGTTTTTAGATACACCTCTATGATCTACATGTATTACCGGTAATACCCTGAAAATTGCTTGGTCTGAAACTTTCACATTTTTGAGAAATTACTCAATATGTAAAATCTCGGAGGTGGGAACGGGGGGGGGGGGAGGTAGGCGACTAGGCGTGACCCCCAAGATTTTCCATAGGTAATGTACATGTACATACTGCTAGATGCTTTAATTTAAATGTATTTGGGTCTGTTCACAGAGTTGGGGCACAAAACGTGACATAGGAAGTAAAATTTCAAGTTGCTCTTTATGATTTCATTCTATTATCTCTCAGTACTCTTGTCCATGGCCTTTATAGAATCACCAAAGATTCTAGTGAAAACTTCCGTAATAGACCATTTATGATGTTGTACATATACTCATGTCAGG
>JZLH01S0602723.1:12087-22728 GCA_001188425.1 Eucidaris tribuloides | reverse complement strand
CACACTTTTGCCAGTCAAATGGTGGTAAGATCTTGAACCTTGTCTTATATTACTAATTGTAACCTTTATCTAGGTTATAAAATTATAGCATAAACCTTTATTGCACCCACAATACTTGAGAATATGATGAATATCTGCAATCAGACGATTCCATTGAAAATGCTGTTGTGGATGTAATTCGGACACAATTTCTGAGTTACATCCACAACAAATATTGGTGATTTTTAAATAATATGGACAACAGATAACATTGTATACACTGAACAGAGTTATTTCATCGTATTGAAAAAAAATGCTGACTTTTGAGCAAAATGTTTGCACATTTGACTTTCTTAGAGAAGCTCCTGCAAGATTAATGTGGATGTAACTGGACACCGTGTGCTTTTGTTTGTGTTACATCCACAACGAAGTTGAGTGCTGTATTAAAAGTTTTCATTATATTACTAATTGTAACCTTTATCTAGGTTATAAAATTATAGCATAAACCTTTATTGCACCCACAAAACTTGAAAATATGATGAATATCTGCAATCAGATGATTCCATTGAAGATGCTGTTGTGGATGTAATTCGGACACAATTTCTGAGTTACATCCACAACCTAAACTAGTTGGTGACGTTTTTAATAACTACTAGGACAACAGATAACATTGTATACATTGTACATAATTATTTCATTGTATTGAAAAAAAATGCTGACTTTTGAGCAAAATGTTTGCACATTTGACTTTCTTAGAGAAGCTCCTGCAAGATTAATGTGGATGTAACTGGACGCCGTGTGCTCTTCTTTGTGTTACATCCACAACAAGTTGAGTGTTATATTAAAATTTCCATTTTATTACTAATTGTTACCTTTGTCTAGGTTCTAAAATTATAGCATAAACCTTTATTGAACCCACAATACTTGAAACTATGATGAATGTCTGCAATCACATGATTCCATTAAAAATGCTGTTGTGGATGTAATTCGGACACCGTTTATGGGTTACGTCCGCAACATTATTTTGGTGTGTTTTATTAAAATATCTCCCAAGATGTTTGATTCATTGCACATCCTGATTAACATACAGGAAACTTTTTCAGCCAGAAAAGAACAAAAAACGCGACTTGCATGTTATTTTTCAATCAAATAGTGCATATTTTTGTGTGGGATGAACAGGACACCCTGTCTAATGGTTTCTATTAGATTACATTCCACAACCAATTTGATGAGGTTTTAGGTTTACTGTTTTAATGTCAAGTTCGTAATTCAAACTATTATAAGATCCGAAGTACTAATGGACTTTCGTTTATCTTACTGCAAAATATAACCTGTTTTTTGTCTAAAATAGTATATTGGCAAACTTTGGTATATCACGTTGTGGATGTAATTGGACGTGTTGCGTGCGGAATTAGTTCTCAGTTACATCCACAACACACAATTTTTCAAGCTGGTTTAGGTTTAGTTGTTTTGAGGTTAACGACTACAATTTTGTTTATCCAAATGATATTATCAAGGAACAATGCCAATTAAGTTAAGGTATAGAGATCAACCAATCTGATTGAAAGTGAGATATTTTACAAGAACTTATAACAACTGAGATTTCAATAAATTTGCCTTGAAAATAAATGTACATGCATTCCTTTTTGTCTTTGAAGAGCGTGTATGTGACAATTTATACAACTTGCTCTCATTTTCTTTGTTCAGTAGTGTTAAACTTTGGAGAGAGCATGATTGGGTATTGGATAGAAATGTTTGTCTGAGGAAAATTGGCGTCCCTTATTGATAGTGTGGTGTTCCATTGTACACCACAACGCATACCTGGACATGAGTATATATACACTCATTAAAATGGTCTATTTACGGGAAGTTTTCACTAGAATCATTGTGTGATTCTAATAAAGGCCGATGGACAAGAGTACTGAGAGATTAATAGAAGTGAAATTCATAAAGAGCAACTTGAAATATTTTACTTCCTATGTCAGTTTTGTGCCCAACTCTGTGAACTAGACGCCACTGACGTTAGCTCTGGCCTGATGCGAACCTGAACTTGACCTGAACCATGCTACTAGAGTGTCTACTAGAGTGGACTCGCTGTAGCTCGGGGTGTGAATAATTTCCGACCATTGTAAAACTGAGATTACATGTACCCCACTCAGGTTAGAGCCTGAAGTGGGATAACTTGCCACAGTAATAAATGGGGCATTTGTATCATTTTCCAAAGTGAGGGGCGGGGGGGTAAGTTAGAGGGTATTGAAAGGTTGACCTGAGGGATGTCAATAACAACTTAAAAAACTTAAAGGCACATCCAGATTGATTGCAAGTTGCTTTTAATCGCAAGAGAAACAAACCATCTAGACTAGTTTTTATCCCACCCAAAAATGCTTTCTTCGCGATCCTGCTACAGATTTGTCTTTAATTAAGCAGTATCCAAAAGCCATCAAACACACAAATTACAAACAATATGAGTGGCGAATGAAAAAAAGATGAAAAAAACTTGGATGTTTCACTACTCTGAATTACATGTATGGAAATAAAGTTTCATTATAAGGAAATTCAGAGAACTTCCAAAGTTAACAGTTTTACAAACGTAACATGCACGCAACGACACAGACCACACACACCATACACACACACACACCATTACACGTGCACTGCTTGAAACCGATGACATCCATTTATATGATTTTTACACGACAAGCGAGACACACAACATATGGATACGCTTCACTGAACTGATGACAGTCTGAAATTTTACTGCTAAACCGATGACCAATGCAGAGACTGTGAACTGATGACACTACCCCTATATGCAAAAGCAATGTAATTTGGGACTATCTGCCAAAAGTCTCGGGACGATGACTCATCGGTTGTCAGTAACATTTCATTCGTATGTCATCGGTTTATATGTGCTGTACGAGTACACACATACACACACACCACACATCACAACAACACACACACACACACGCCACACACAACACACACACACACACATGAACCACATGCACACGCACACACACACACACACACCCACACACACACCCACACACACACACACACACACACACACACACACCACACACACACACACATACCACACACACACACACACCACACAACACCACACACACACACACACACACACACACCACACACACCACACACACACACACACACACACACACACACCCACACACACACACACAACGAGGCACGAGGCACACATTTCACTCACACCAACCAGGTACAATAACACAACTTTCGAGGGGGATTGAATAATAAATGCAACAGACTACATGATGTTGATGGCTAAAAATGACAGTTCAGTTGCAAGATTTATTTTAAAAGGTAATGCTTTTAATTCAACGTGATAAAATTATGAATCACTGCTCTACATGTACGTATCTAGCAATCTTGTACCGCGTTCCAGTCGTATAACTTCCGGACAGGTTACTTAGTATAGTTGTACAAAATTGATACGTCCATGTGTAAAATATGGTGGTACCAGTCAGTCTATTTAAGCCATGTTCTCTACCAACTGTTTAATTTCCTGGAATTTATTCTTGTGTGGCTTTCATAAAAAGAGCGGTACATGTAACAGTATGTTTGTATCTACATGTAAGTAGGGTTTTTCAAATATACCTAAGTGTACAATGTAACCAAATATTATTTACATTGCATACATGTATTTGTAAGATCCTACTATAACCAGAGTTTGTTTCAATGTAACAAATGTGGGTAACATCATCAAATTCTGGTAGTGGGTGACTGGGGATGGGCGTTACAGGGCTTACTTAAAATGAAATGTAGTGTACATGTACATGTAGGCCTACATGTACAAAAGTATGTGTACAGTGTACACACACAAAAAAAAAAAAATTAAAATTTACATTAATACTCAATTTAAAGTGTAGAATAAACAAAGCAAAACAAATATACACCCACATATATTTGCACAAACATACGCATGTGCAAGTATTCAAATCAAGCAAAAACTATTTTGCATAAAAGCACCACACAAGTACAGTATACAGTACTTTGGTAGGGTGTAGGTTTAAAGTTGTAGGCCCTACATGTATACAGTACAGTACGTGAGCGTTGACCTTGACACTGTCTTTGAAACACTGTGCCTCACACCTTCCCGAGGGGTGGGGGAAGTCCAAGGAGGGGTAGGGGGTAGGGTGTCTAGAGTTGTTACGTATACATGTACATCCGCTCAGACATACAGATGGATTTAATCTTTGATATTAGAGTGTGGTCATTCTAGTTATTCCTCAGAAATAGTAAGTTTAGTAACCCAGTGTAATAGGATTAGTTGAACTTGATCCATGACAAATTTTCACCAATCTTTCAAATAGTATCTTTATATTATGTTGTGATGTCAGACATCAGAAACAACATTAAACATTATGAAAACTGTTTTTTTAATGGCATTTCGTGATATTTTTCCAATGGCAAAAAAGTTGAGGGGAAGTGGGGGGGGGGGGTATTTTCATCAATGTTTAAAGATAGAAGACTTCCAGAGGCATGTGAGTTGCAGGAATAGATGATACTGTTCTGTATGCCAAAAACACCAAATACAGAGCAGAAGTGACGATGTCAAACTGGTTCAGAAATAAATGTTCAGTATGTCGTGCAATTATTAACCCATTGGCTCCGAGATTCTGATAATCCCATAGAGTTAACACAGGGCACATCCGGTTCCCGTAGCCAACGGGTTAACCAAACCATGTGTGTAACTCAGGGCAACTGCAGCTCTTCCATAGTGTAGTACCAGCTCGGGCAGTGTGCTGGTCCTAATGTGCCATTGTCCACACATATTTCTGAACCAAAGTGATGTCACATTTCACTACAATATAGGAGAACATTTCATTTTTCACACTTTACCAAAACATTGCCTGTTAAAAATTGTCAGTTGTTTAAAGGCAGGGGATCTCTTTTGCATGCCTAAAAATTAACATTGTTTTAATACAATGGCATTTAGAAGAAAATGCCATCTGGGAACCTTTAGCAAAATATAGGAGCTAGAAACTCAGTTTTAGTGAAATTATAGTGACAGTTAGACTCTGATTTGAATTTTTTTCTTGCTGAGAATAACATCCTACCATCGAACGTACACTAAAGGCGATTGTTTTATCTTTCGCATTTTTAAGTCACTGAGCAGAAGGACTCAAGTGAGCTATTGCGATCGCTTTTGTCGTGTCGTCTGTTCGTCTGTGCGTCAGTGCGTCGGCGTCGTGCGTCGTTCGTCGTGGTCTGTGCGTCGTTCGTGTTGCGTCGTGCCGTTAAACTTTTAGACATTTTCGACTTCTTCTTCAAATGATAGACTGGATTTGGTCCAAATTGGCAGGGAATGAATACATCTAGGGGGTAGTGGATTCAAGGAGTCCTTTTCAAACTGGTCCACCTGGCCCCCAGGGCCACGGCAGGGCCCAAAAGGGCTCCAAAGTAGGTAGTTTTCACATCTTCTATCTCTAGTTCCAGAGTTAGTTTATGTTAAGTAAGCACTTTGTGTGTAGATACCTCTATATCGTGTGAATTAATGTTCCTATGCAATGCCAGGGTGCCGGTTGGGCCCAAGGGGGCAAAAGTTTTTGGGTAGCGGCCCTTCAGGAGTAATTCACATTCACATTAGTGGATTTAGACAAACTTGGTGGGAGTGATCCTCATGGGAGGGAGAGGGTTCCTGGAATGGTTACACCAAGCCCCCTGGGGCCATGCGCGAGTAGGGCCCATTAAGGGCCAAACTAGGTAAATTTTTTAACCCAAGTCATTTTGTAACCAAACTTGGTGGTAGTGTTGTAACAGTGACCTTCAATGTAATATGGGGGATCAAAGGTCCATTATGTAGGGTCAAAGGTCCAAATTAGCCAAGTTTCTTCCTTAGGTTGGTATTCCTTTTTCTCTTACTCAAATAGTTTAGTTTAAGCACTTTGTATGTAAGAACTCTATATCGTGCTGAATTATGTTTCTCATGACAATGGCCCAGGGGTGGCGCCCGTTTGGCCCCAAGGGGTGGAAAGATTTGGAGGTGGGCCCATTATAGGGAAATATTCACATTCACATCATGGATTTAGACCAACTTGGTGGAATGATCTCAGGGGAGGGGAAAAGAGGTTCCTGGCAATGGCTTACACCAGGCTCCCCCCCCCCCGTGGACCATGGGGAGGGCCCATAGGAGCCCAACATAGGTAACTTTCTGACCAAAGCCATTTTGTAACCAAACTTGGGTGGTAGATGGCGTCAAAGGGCCCTCAATGTTATTTTTGGTAGTCAAGGTCACATAAGTAAGGTCAAAGGTCAAATGTTAAGATTACTAGGGTGTGCCCTTGTTTTTATTAAAAATGGATTCTTAGAATTTATTTAAAAAAAAAAAAAAAAAAAAAAAACAAAAAAAAAAATATTGGCAAAATCAGCTATGGCAACGGGGATGCAAAGTTTTTCAAACTGGTTTTCCATTTGGCTATTGTTAGTGCCTACGATATCAGGCTCCAAGGTCGCCAAAAACTATATTGGTATAACTGATTGTCCTTTTCTATGAGTACCATATGAGAGTTTGCGAGACCTCAGAGTGAGCGTACGTGCCCCGGGGGCTCTTGTTCCAAATTCTAGGCAACTACTGCCCAAATTTCACAGACATGTCTTTCATCAATAGCCTAAGGCATGGCTATCTTTTCCTGGTTTGCGGGGATAATTACAAATGAGATCCACTGCCTTTAAACTGAGAAGTTTTTTATTAACTTTTCTTTGCTTCTTTCTCGTTTCCTTGATTTTCTTTCCAATTTTTCACAGAGTTTCAAGATGACTGGAGAAGTCACAGGAACCAGTCTGGAAGGGGTCACGTTTTACGATCAAGTACCTCGGGGTGGAGATTGTCAGTTTACCCAACGATGAGCAACACACATCGGAAGCCATTCAAGAAGATTATTCACAGGGTAAATTTCAGACTAGATATAGTTATAGAGTCAAGTTTGTCTGGGTCGATTGTTGGCTCCAGAAATACTTGATGTTCACATTCATTGATGTTTCTCTTTCTTGGTAGTTCTCATTTCCTGTCTTTAAATTATCTCTGTCTTTCTCATTGTTACTTTTTAAACTTCTACGATAAAAACTCTTCTCATGCCATTCAATCTTATGGATTTGGAGTAGATATCTTGCTAAGGCACACATGAATGTATTATAGAAGTGCCTAAGCAGAACGTACAACACCTGTGGCAGATGCTTAAACATGCACATGTAGTGGACAATTTTTGCCTTTACTGTACATTTACTGAGCTGAGAGAAGTTGGCCCAAGTCTAAATATAACACAAATTTTTTATTAGTTTATTTTATTCATTTTACAGGGGAACAGGTTTTCAATATGCCATATGGTACACTTATGAGAAAAGCGCACTGTGAAACGCTCTCTGCCTGCAATAGTGATTATAGTCCTGTAGTAGTCATTTCACCTCATGATGAACCTAACCTGAGCTTGCATTTTACAAGCAACATACCTTTTTTTGATTGGGGGGGGGGGGTGGTGGTGGTGGTGGTTGTGGAAGTGGGGGAGGGGGGCAGGAGAGGTTAAACTGTTCTGTATTAGAAAATGTGTTTAAATAGATAATGAAATTTAGACTCTTTCACATCCATGAGAGGGCACTTTTTACATGTATATTTATAATATTCCTTTTTCACCTTGCTACATTTTTGGGAGTGTTTTTGTCATACTAACTGTTAAATAAATTCCAATTAATCCTGACGTCATTCAAAAGTAAGTCTGCGTATACCTGGTGTGTGTGGGACAATGGTGCACTGAAGATGCGTGGGCTTTGGGTGTGGGATTTTATGTCCTGACAAAAAAAAATTGTGGGCACGAATGGCTCTAGAGAGAGAATGAAGGCCTATTGATTACAATTGCTCAAAATTCAAGCTTCTTGAGGGTTTGTCTTTTAATGTTTTCTAACACTTTTTATTACATGTATGTGGATTATTATCATTATTAGCTCTTTTATGCAAGATGGGGAATTATGCGGTGTTAGTATGCTTATTGTGTTCATGATTTACACACCCCAAAATGAGTACAATCAAGAAAAGTGGCTAAAAGCAGTCATCAAGTAATTATTCACTCTTATTTAAACGTCACAAGACCTAGTGGTAGAAACTCAGTTCAGTGAAAATAATAACCACTATAAACTTGATTTGAATAAACATGTTGTTACGTTGCATTTATCAATATGAATTTTCACGACCGTTGCACTAGGTAGTAGGCTGGTTGCCAGACAGTATTGGGGTGAGAAACAAACATACGTTAAGTTGGACCAGTGCCAACTGGCCTGAGCTGTGCATTGCATAAACAGGTGAATTCTTCACAATTTAACAATTAGCGGGTGAAAGCTACAGCCAGCACTTGAAATCCATAATCTGCTACACATGCAACTTGAGCAAAATATGGCCTCGATTTATCGTTTATAGTTTGAAAACTGAAAATGGTATGACCCCAAAATTCTGAACACCGCATTTTTACCTATCTCTCTTCCACTGGATCAAATCTGAGCAAAGATGGTAACGTCTGCAAATTAGGACTCTGTCTTTAAAATCTGTTGTGCAGAATTTTGTGTTTCATCAAAACCAATTTAGTAAAGGTCATGCTGCAGTGGTCACCGATGAGGTTTTAAGGTTAAAGATTTTTTGTTTTTGTATACTAGTACAGGGCTCCACACTAACTTTTTTTCAAACTTGCCCTTTTGGGCAAGTAAAATTATCACTTTCAAATTTTTACTTGCCCGAGTGAAAAATTTACTTGCCCAAAAAATAAACAATTTAATCAAAAACATTGAAAATGATTTCTCACTAATTTTAACCTGTAAGGCCTTCTCATAGCATTGGATGTTTGTTAGTTTAATTCTGGAGGTTGTTAAAGGTGTAATTTATGAATTTAAAGAGTTTTAAAATTGAGTACAATGAACAAAATAATGACGAAATTTAGCATTTAAGTAAACTGAACATAAAATTTTAGACAAATTTTGTTCGTTTTTTTGGTAAGATTTTTATGTTTTGAAACTTTTGATCATTTCATAAAGAAAATTTTACTTGCCCAATTGGGCAAGTAAATTTAAACATTTTGAGTTTTTACTTGCCCGACATGAAATTTTACTTGCCCCGGGCAAGTGGGCAAGTGCTAGTGTCGAGCCCTGACTAGTACTTTGGTACTGTGAGGACTTTTTTGAGGGGCTTTGAACTCAGAAGCTGTGAAGTCAAAAGTTGAAAACAGAACAAACAAGTAAAATCCAGATTGGAGTGTTAAACTGTTTGCCTGCAGTCCACTGTGGTTTACTCTCAGAATTGCTAAAGATTTGTGTTGAGTTATTGTAAAAAAAGGCCTAGATTCACTAGGACTAGGTCACCAAGTTTTGTCAACGTAGTCAACAACTTTCGACTGTTCAAACTTCAAAGGTCAGTGTCTTCATTCCAGCCTACAGACATTACCTTTATTAAGTTTATGAAGTGATCTGAGTTTTAAAGGTAAAGCCATAAATATATTTTATTCAGGTATAAAGCTTTTACTTAAACGAGTGTCACACGTAAAAAATATGTGTGCAGTCACTGCAGTGTTATGATCCAACCCGGATTATTGATGAAAAAAAAAAATGAAAATTAAACTTAAATAATCAATGTCTCCAGTCTTAGAACCTGAAGTAAATGATCCTTCATACTACTAGTGTTACTAATAAGGTCTAAACTGAAGCCCTGAAAAAATTCCAAATTCAAAATGATAATAAGATGCTTTCAAAAAGTGAAAATCAACAAGCGACTGCTCCAGTTTTCCCCCCATAGCCTGTTGTGTTGATTTTTGGCCCGAGGACGTTGATTCATGTACTGATAGTTTGCCTCCATTGACAGCATAATTATTGAAAGTTTTGTTGTTCTACTGGTGTTTTTGTCCATTCAAATGCTATCATGTGTAGGTCAGGTATCAAAGTTTGACAGTTTTTATTTATATGGGGCTTTCCTTCACATGTTAAAGGCAGGGGATCTCTTTTGCATGCCTAAAAATTAACATTGTGTTAATACAATGGCATTTAGAAGAAAATGCCATCTGGGAACCTTTAGCAAAGTATAGGAGCTAGAAACTCAGTTTTAGTTGAATTCTAGTGACCGTTAGACTCAGATTTGAATTTTTTTCTCGCGAGAAAAAAATTC
This sequence comes from Eucidaris tribuloides, assembly GCA_001188425.1. NCBI lineage: Eukaryota > Metazoa > Echinodermata > Echinoidea > Cidaroida > Cidaridae > Eucidaris > Eucidaris tribuloides. The sequence continues at coordinate 12,566 of JZLH01S0602723.1, read as the reverse complement.
CTACCATAGAACGTACACTAAACGGCTATTGTGTTTCTTTTGCATTTTTCAAATTTTAGGCAGTCACTGACCCCCAGATTTCACAGATATGCCCTTCATCAATAGCCTAAGGGCATGGGTTATCTTTTTCTGGTCTGTGGAGATGTTTGCAAATGAGATCCACTGCCTTTAAACAGTGTCTTTAACAAATTCTTTTGGGGGGAACGGCTGTTGTTCATATAATAAAAACGTGACTCAGTGGCAGGAATACAGGGAGAGGAAATGAAAGGAAGAATTCTGAAATTACACTCTGATAGGAAGGAAGATCCAAGAATTGTTTCCTAAATTACCAACAGAGTTTCTTACCAGGTGTTGACTTGTTTCATTGTTAGTCAATCAGTTTCAAAGGAAATAGTTCATTGTAGGCCTACTCATTACTTAATGTACAGGTATTCTGGTGTTACACTTAACAAATTCAAGCTTATAATGTTTGATGAAAC
>JZLH01S0602720.1:21149-36188 GCA_001188425.1 Eucidaris tribuloides | reverse complement strand
CAGTAAAAAAGTATATAATGGTTGATATAGAGCCTAACATGGAGGAACCAGGAATTTGGTAAACTTTCTACATGAAGAAGATGAAATAGTAAATCTATGTAAAATGTATAGGCATTATTCTATGTTGTAGGAATGCGGACATTAGACCACACAAGTAAGACGTGAGATTTGGTATGCTTCACATGCTATGATTCCTTGAGTGATAAATTGGCTTGGACCTGCAGGCTCGGGTTTGCTGTGAAATTCTATTATGCCTGTTGGTATGTGACGACAGCTATGGCTCAGTTTTGCCTTGCACTCGTTTCTAGACGGAGCTCGCCGAACTCGCTTAATTTACAGTTCACAGACATATCAGTTGATGCATACAATAACGTTAGACATAGCAGTCGCGACCGACTGGCATAATGAATCCATTCAACATGTAATCAAGCATGGCACAAACATGCAAATTTCAGCAATGTAAAGTCTGTGAAGAAACATTTAGGAAATCTCACTCTTACCATTCATGTCATAACATTATAAATTTAAGCACCAAATCCTAGAAGAGAACCGGAGGTTTTTAGATAATCCAACGATCGTTGATCATTCCACGCACGACAAATTATACATGTATAACACGCTACCAACGTACGGTCGCTGCACACGTACACTGGCACAATTACACAACGTTCGATTTCACGGCCGATTGCATACTACCTACGGACGTGTTAATCTACGAACTTTCATCTGACACAGATAGATCGAGGTTTACCAGCCGTATACAAAGCAGCGCAGTGACGGGTTCTGATTTCACATTTATTCAAAGATTCCTTCAAAACGCCTCGACGTTAATTCTAATTTCCTCGGTTAGTCTCTCAAAATAGACCAAAGATTACTAATGTTTCGTCAAAACAGTTGCCCAAATTAAGAAATAAGTGTGCCAAAAGTTCGGGCGTTTGTAAGGAGCGCCTGCGTCATTACCCCTGCGGCACAACCGTTCGCACGTAAGTAAGTGAACATATCGTGATGTGTGCAGTTCGCGCTCAGTGAGATTCCTATGCACATACTAATATATAACCCCTCTTCGGGGGGACCACCCTTTTCGGGAGCCGAGGTTGGCCCTCACTGTTTTTTTGCGAATCAAAGAATCTTTTTAGTCCTTCTTCTTTGCTCTACTATTCAAATCTCAAGCCGACTTCTCGCAATTCAATTTTCGTACCTCCATAATAACTTCTCCTGTGCCTGTAATCTAGCTTCTTCTTTCGCCCGCATTGAAATCTCGTCTTCGCTTTTTCTCATTTCAATCTCAGCAGTTCTTCTCTTCTTCAAACTTTCTATCCGATTCACGACCAACCGCTTAATGGTCTATTTTCAAATTCTCTTACTTACTGAAACGACTTGACACTCCTTCTATACTCTCGCGGTCCCGGAACTTGTCGAGCATTCATTTTTTTCGAATACGCTGAAATTATCCAGGTCGATTTCGATTCGCCAAATAATTTTCATTGGTGAAGCAAAAAAAGCTCAACTTAAGACGAAGTTTTCCGGTCTTTGATTTATACGTACTTCTTGTGTATCGATCGGTCAGTTGCCTTCTACGTCTATCTAAGTTGAAAAGTGGGAGCTCAGTGATTAAGCATCGCTGTAACTGAGCTTTCCCTGACTGTAATTGTGGTGATTAGAAGCGCGGCAGCATCCTCTGTACTGCTTCGACTTTTTGGATATTTTTCTTGGTGTGAGCGATCCCAAACGGTGACTACAGCTACTCAAGTGTGGGCGTACCAAGCTTTTGTAACGCATGCATCTTAACTTTATGAGGAGTTTCCAGCATTACCGCCGATACCGGTAAAAAACAATCAGTGCGCGCTTAGAATCAGTGAGAAGACAGCAAAACTACAAGTCGTATATGCGATAGCATGAACGCAGCCACCATGCCTGCGACAAGCTTCACGAGCTAATGCAATCGGATTGGGTAATCATAGAATCTGTTTTGCTTCATCAACAATTCAAGGTAAGTGTGGCTGCCTCAACTTAGAGGCGAGTTTCGGTCTATTCAATCTCACGTCACGATAAATATTTTTTACCCGAATGGGAAGCCTTGATGCGTATGACAACGAGATAATATAGTTTGTTCTACACGAGCTTTACTATGCATAACGTGTGCGTTGCAAGGGTACACGGGCATGCGAAATCCACGCATAAAACGACTGAAATTTATCTAATAGGAGCGGTGACCTTGCTCGGGCTGCTGTGAAATTTGATATCGGATTTCACGATCGGCGTCAAATATACCCCATTTGAGGGATCCCCTCTTCGGGCGATTTGCCCTCACTGCAAAAAGGAGATGAAGCACCTCCAGTACTCCAAGCTAATGAACCACCAGTAATGATCAACTCTTGTGTAACCAACGAATGGAATAAGATAGCAGCATCGCTAGAAGCATGTATGACACAACTAACCAAAGTGAATATGCAACAAAGACTCTGTGCTCAGCAGTCTGCAGCATTGAACCAGTTACCGAAGGTTGAAGTCCCAATGTTCTCCGGTGATCCGCTCGAGTACCCAACATGGCGTAATGCTTTCGACACCCTGGTAGTCTCGAAACCGCTTGATTGCGCCACAAAGTTGAACTTCCTTAGCAGTTTTGTAACTGGTTTCATTTACACGTACCAACTGCTTCCAAAAGTCATTTTTTTTCCTAATACTGCACGGGATTGGAACTCTTTACCATATAATCTCACATCAATTAGTGATTCACATTTGTTCAATACTAAACTTAATAGCCTTCAGCTTGACTAGGATGGTCTTCTCTACCTGAACTCTATTCCTCAACGTTGAGTGATGTTCCTGCTGGAGCTTTTCAACAACCAAACCGTGAAACCGTGAAACCGCGCGCAAACCAACGCGCGTGTCCATTTTAATAATACGCGCTATATAGTGTATTTCCTATGGAGCCGAGCGCGTTGTAGTGCGCAATGAAAAATCTTCGGTATTTCAGCGTACGCACTCGATCAACGTTACCATGATGGTAGTTAAACTTTGCACGGGTTTAACGCAGGTTTAACGCTGGTCTAACTAAACTCACCTTATGAGAATAACAATTTAAACTTAGACCGAGCGTGGGTTTAGTTAAACCCACGCTCGGTTTAAACCCGAGCTTGGTTAAATTTTTATAAGAATACGGGCCATAGAGACCAAGTGTAAGTCCTGAAAATTAAACCATCTAGACAAAGTAAATACTCTTGCCCTGATTTAGGAATATATCATGAATGGATAAAAGTTGAAAATGGACCGTGTGTTTGATTATCTATTGTTGTATAATAAATAGTGCATTTATAACACAGTTTGTGATTGGTTGAATTGGTATCTTGTGTCATTCATTGTTTACGTTATGGGAACCGGTCGTGCACTGTAACTTTTTTGCATTTGCAACAAAAAAATGAAGACGCAAATTCATGTGACTGGAGAAAAGTCATTCTTTTTACCAGTGTTATCGTTTCTAGAGCCATAGTTTTTCTAACGAAGCGTAGAAAAGGTTCAGTTTCCCGTGTTGTTTTTATTCTACACGATTAAAATTATTACTGTTATAAATACACTTTATTTACTATAATAAATGGTGTATGTTATGTCGTGCACTATCCCAGCCTATATGAACTCCAAATGCATAATTATCCCTCGTGCAGCTCGCGAATTTTTAAAGCGTAGGATGGCAACTGACGATTCATGAATTATTCATGAGCGATTCGCTTCGCAATCCGCCTCGCTCAATACACTAGTCTGTAATAGAAGCCATGTTTATTTTAGGAAATTAAATGTTGCTTCTTTTATGGCAGTATTTTCGTCTTTACTTATATTCTTTCCCCATCTTTATCCAAATAAATATTATAGTTATTAATCCAAGATTAAATTTACATCTACTACGAAATATCACATCACACAAAATATGAATGAACATTTAAAGGGCTAGAAAGCAAAGACTATATGGATGAATCGAGGTTAGACAGCTGAACTCGTTCCTGATTTGTGGGAAGTTTTGATGCCATTAAAGTTTTTATCGTTACAGGTTTAACCAGTTGACTACTAACTTAAATGATATCATAACGTTTTACAAAGGGGATGGTTAATATCAATCGAACCCCACATGCTGCATGCGCTTGCAATGTGTTTAATGTTGATTAGCTAAAGAATGAGGGCTGGCGTGAAGTAGGTTATGCTGTACAGGAGGTGCACGTGTACATAAGATCGGCTCTAGACTAAGTTAGATCTAACTTAGAGTGCTACAGAATATATAAATTTTAAGTCCAATCAATGAAATTTGATGTATGTCGAACATGCGTTGTCCGAGGTGTCACATTTGTTGGCAGGGGTGAGGCTATCAATGGACTGGAGGAGAAGAAATGGAAATTGCTCAGCAATGCTTGAGTAGCTAAAAAAAACGTTTGACAAAGTCTAGTATCTATTACTAATAGATCTAGATGCTAGATGCTAACTCCGTAGTCGTTAAATCGCCACTTTGAGTGAATGTTTCATTACGTTCTATTATAGATGACTTCAGCCTAGGAAATACGACCCTAAAGTTGTGAAATCCTGATATTTCTTCCAATCCACTTGAATTATATCTCGCTGAATCCGAAAAATTAATTTCGCAAAACACGTTTTATTTTCTTGCCTCCGCTTACTGCGAAATATGCGGCCGATAGTGTTGATTTGTCTCAGGGGCCCAATGGTTTTTGGCGAAAACATGTCGCAAAGGCCGATTTTTGAGGTGCAGTTTCTTCCCCGAGTCTTTTTGCCGTACAATCGTACGAACCGGCGCGATAAATCACCGGCCGTAGCTCATCGGTGAGAAATGCCAGTGTAGCAGTGACGTCTCACGTTTCGTCCAAGGTTTTTGCGAGTTTGGCGTTGTGTACCGACCAAAAATACCCGATTCAGCATTCTCGCCCGGTTTATGTCATAGCCATAGCAATTTCGTGAATTCCTTTTTTTCCTTCCTTAGAGCTAATTTCTGAATAGAAAAGAACTTCATCACCCTATTTCAAGCCACCATGTCATTTTAAGGCATCATTTTCTTGTCCTGTGTCAAAACATTATCCAAAAGTCGCGTATGAGACGTCCGTGCTGCTAGTCCGACACGGTGAAAAACCATGTCTCGCGGGGTGTTTAATGTGCAGGTCAACTGCACGCTCCGTGGCAAGAATCACCGACTCTTGTGTGCGCCGGGATCGCGAAGTGAATCGCTCATGAATAATTCATGAATCTTCAGTTGCCATCCTACGCTTTAAAAATTCGCGTGCAGCTCTATTTCAACTCGGCCTTCGGCCTCGTTCAAATAAAATTGCACTCGGGATAATTATGCATTTGCCGTGCACATAGTGCACTTCACATCATACACCATCTTTTTTTTTAACTATCTACTTTTCTCACGGACAATTGCTGCTGTCTGGCAAACGGACTATGATTAGGTCAATACACTGGTCAAAACGCCGACCTTAAAAGATTGTTGTGATAAAATCTAAAATTCCAAAGGCTTAAATCATACAGCTCGGTCATAAACACAGGCAGAGGCTCTATGGTGTCTTGTATTGAACATGCCATTCGGCTGTATTTTAATTTAGGAGCTAAATAAATGTGGGCAACAGTGTTTTAATTCACTTTTTTTTTTTAGTTCCAGTCCTGATTTGACGAATAAAATAATAATAAGAATAGCCCCTACAATAGAAAAGCATACATTTTTAGTCGTGTAAATTTCAAAAGATAACAGAGAGGGAGTATTAGAAAGCGAACGTTCTTCTTTTATAATTGTTCTAACAATATTTCATATAACACTTATTGTATACAACCATTTATCAAATATACTCGGGGCACGAGAGGGGAAGCCCGTCTTGGAATGCTGTACAACATGTTTTGTGATATTAATGTGTTTATCAAGAAATCTCCCTCCATAAACTCTAGGTGCATGGACATCCCAAAAAATATGCTGAACATAAGAAAGGTTCATTTCATAAAAATAGATACAATTATCCAAAGTCATCGATGTAGTATTAGCTCGTCGTGTACCTATGCAAAGGCCGTTAACTGTATGTCGTTTGCCTGTCTGAAGGCCGTATACTGCATTCATTATGTATTATAGCAGCGGCATTTCCACAGGCGCTCGACATACAGTTAACTCTATACACGCTGAATTTACTTTGAGGGGATAATAATGACAATTGTTCTCTTCACATTTTCTCTGAATTTCGCTTTCCTTTTTGTGGAATTAAAGGCCATCACGCACGACTGAAACATCAATACTGTCCTCTATCTGCTAAGAAATCGAAGTCAATGCAACTCCCACAATGCAACAGAAACTGCGATAGTTGTGTGATATCTCCTTGCAGCCGTTTTGTGTCCACGTAGTGTTTATGGTATGTTTTACCTTTGCATAGAAGCGAGTGAAGTGTGTGAGTGCTTATGGAGAAATATAAGGGACATAATTTATTACATTTTCAGACCTATGGCTTGATTGGTTTTCCCCAAATATTTTTTCTTTAAATGTCCTGATTTTTTACACACTTTTCAAAATTAAGGGGTAAGGGTATTTTTTTTTTTTTGCATTTTCTCCTGTTATTTATTTGTTAGTAAAATACAATTATACTGAGCTTATAGTTTATTAAATTATGCATAAAATGAAGGGAAATTCAGCCTTCTGACATCTCCCTATCAGATCTTATAGTGGTTCAAAAGATGCACTACTCTGAAAATAGGCTTTTTTGAGCATCATTTGTAACTCACAACACAGGGTAATTTCCAGGGGTTACCATATATGTAAAGTATGCAGCAAATTATAGCAAATGCAATTTCACTGGAAAGATTACTTTTAAAAATAAACATAAAAATTAATATATTCTTATTTTGTGAATTCTACAACCATTTCAAAGTTGGTGGTGAAAAATTTTGTCAAGCCAAACTGGCCTTATTTGGACAAAAATTGCCATAAATCTGAAAATCACACCCACACACACACACACACACACACACACACACACACACACACACACACACACACACACACACTATTGACATACCTACAAACGAAAGCATATTTTGCATTTCTGACTTCAGAAATGAATTTAGGCCAACATTTCAGCCTAAAAACATTTGTTTTGTTTGAAAACTCAAAGTTCATAGTTTTCAGAAAAGATAATCAAGAAAGAAAGACCTATGGAGAAATTGTGGAAGTACTGAAAATTGAAAAGAGGTTTGTAACAGTCTTTTCATATATATTTTTTTTTTTAGTTTGTTAGTTTCCAGGGCAACAATCAAGTAACAAAATAAATCAATAGTATATCACTGTCTTTAATTTGTTGAAATTAGCCAACATTTTCTGTTCATTTGTTAAAAACATTTAAAGCTTGATAAAGTTATGTAGATCTGGTCAAAGTTAAATATGGTATTAATTAAGTTTACAAGGAAATGATTTGGTTTCCATGACATTAACTTATTTCTTTTTCAAGAGTTTAAGAAAACAAATCAATGCAATCGTGAAACCATCTATGACAAATGTTTTGTGATGCTATTGCATTTTGTAACAGTTTGTTAATATCATTTTTGGGGGGAACCCCACGACAAAGGGCATAACTGACAATTTGAACGAAAAATGCGGGATTTCAAGAAATTGTCATATGACTTTGAAAGACCTATGAAATGCACATTTAGATATGTTCACTTGAAAACCAAACATTTTTCTCAATATCTCTGAAACACCAAAATGTCAGTTATCCCCTGTTTTCATGGGGGGGGGGATCAGTCCAGGTCTGATAATCTAATCAATTATGCCCCTTATATTTGTGATTAGATTTCTGATATGGTAGTCTACATATTTTTTTTTCAAAATAATTCTTTTTCAAATTGATTTTACCCATCTTCGGCCTAAATATGAATATGCAATAACCCATTTCATAGTGTATTCAAATCTATGGATGTCTTCTCTTTTGAAACCTAGTTATTTTTCTCACCTGTTCTTATGAATAAATGTTCAATATCAAAAATGCAAATTGCATACATTAGTTGTTAATATCTCTGACAAGCCTCCAGCAAGCTGTCAGGTTGTTAAGAGCAACCCTTGTCAGAATAGTATGCAAAGAATTTGCATTAATATTAAACAATTTATGGGCAAAGCTACATATGCCCTCGTCTGGCTTTCAGACATTCTCACAATTAATGAGCTATGACCTTTGACCTTTGGCCTACACACTCCAAAATCCAACTTGGGCTGTATTTTGAGATCATATACCTTCACATCAAGTCTCATAAAAATCCATCAAATATTACTGAAGTTATCAAACGGAAACCAGTTTTCACGTTTAATGAGCTATGACCTTTGACCTTTGAGCTACAACCTCTGAAATCGAACTTGGGCCGTATTTTGATATCATGTACCTTAATAACGAATCTTATGAAAATCCATTAAATATTACTAAAGTTGTCGAACGGAAACCAGTTTTCACATTTAATGAGCTATGACCTTTGCCCTTTGGCCTACACACTCCAAAATCGAACGTGGACTGTATTTTGATATCATGTACCTTCAAACCAAATCTCATTAAAATCCGTGAAATATTAGTAAAGTTATCACACAATTTTGTGATGTTAGTGCATTTTGAAATACGTGTAGTTTGTTGATATCAAATTTTTGGGAATCCCGACGACGGACAAAAGGGCATAACTGATAATTTGAACGAAAAATGCGGGATTTTCAGGAAATTGTTATATGACTTTGAAAGACCTTTGAAATGCACATTTGGATATGTTAACTTGAAAACAAAACACTGAATAGTACTTTAAGGCTTTAAACAAAACACATTTTTCGCAATATTTCTGAAACACTAAAATGTCAGTTATCCCCTTTTGGGGGCAATACAGGGGATAGATAAATTCATTCAGCCAAGATGAGATGTGTACTGGGTCATATTTTGCATGCAGCAGGGAAACATGTTCACAGGAATATTGCACGACGGTACGATTCATTGTTTTATGTGTACACATTTCTTTTTTATTATTAACTATTGGAATGATCAAGTTAAAGCATCTATGCATTAAATAAGTGAATGATGCCTGGAATGATGTAAGAGCACGTCCGAAAAGGATGATTTCGTATCTTCTCAATTCAAAACAAGAAATGAATTCAAATGAAGTACGTCTGTTTCCTTTTCGTTTTTCACCAATCTTTCTTGCCTTTCATTCATTTCATAAAATACTCAAATATAAATTTAATCAACGAGTGCATCCTGCTTTTCCATTCCTTAGAGAAACACATTAATGATTCCAGCAAATTGATATACATGTTTCATTAAAACATCAAACAAAACAAGAACAAGTGAATATGGACATTCCATCATGAATGTGATGGCACAAACTGTAATATTACAATTGCCATGAAAATGATGAAGTCGCCTAAATACGAAAATAAATTCATTGAATGTTACTCATACCCTTACATTCTGTGCATAACAAAAATAAAAGACACTCGCAGACACGAGCCCCATACAAACACACCAGTACATAACAATGGAGGCTTAGTACCTTCATGACATAACACCACTGAATAATGATACACAAAACGCAAATCCGTCCTTGACCTTACTGAAATTACATGAGGATCTATTCATGTACATCGTTAGTCTAAATTCCAGACTACAGACAGACATTACAACATCAAACAGCAGAGGAATGGGGGGGGGGGGGTGAGGTATATTTTTAAAAGCAACAACAACACAAATGCATTTTTGCTTTTTATTCCTACTTTTCTTTTACTATTGAATTAGCGATCAACTCATGTAAGACGTGTTCAAAGAAATCCCTCTCAAACTGGGTCTTGAAACGGGACTGATGAAATACATGATCGTTTGTCATCACAATGCAGTCAGCGAAGCGGTCAGCACAACGAATCGGACACAACCGTTCAAATTGGTCATCCGTCCCAACTTGAGGGATATTCTACTTTCTGTGCGCAATCGGCACACGAAAGCTGTGCGCAGTCCGGAAATGCAGCGTCGTCTTAGAGGAGTGGCCAGATGTCACGAATGTGACCGTATGATGGCGTAGTTCATCTGCATCACAAATTTAGTCTTGCGTGATGGCCTTTAAAAATAGTAATTCTTCTATTGATGTTACCGAAACAAACTAGCTATTTTTTCAGTGTCTCCTGTGCAAAAGTGAGGAAAAACATAATAAATACGATTGTTCAATTTAATTGTGCGAATGTGCAAAATCGACTCTTAAGCATGCTAAGGGTTAAGGGCCTTTGCATAGGCACACGACGAGCTATAGCATTTTCACACCTGGGCATGTGTAACCCATATTGGGGATTTTGTTAAACATTTAAACACGGAGGCAGAGCCTTTTGGTGTAAATCGGGTCTTAGCTGTTTTCACGATCCTACATCACAAACATACCGAGCTCGAGGTGAGTTCTAGTCTGTCTGTGTTTATAGTTTGGTATACATGTAGAGTAAAATAATTATGTAGGGCTTGCGAATGCGATAAAGTAACATCTTTCTTTTTTACCCCGGCCTATTAAAATGTTTACGGTAATAATGTGACTCGAAAAAAGTAGGCAAGTACAAGTCAAATCGCAAGTATTTTGTTACAAGTCCAAGTCAAGTCACAAGTCATTCATCCATGTAGTAGGTCAAGTCGCAAGAAAACAATTTCAAGTGAACTTGACTTACTTAGAAATCAAGGTAGGAATGTATGGATATCAATTTTAGTTTGTCTACTTTACTTACCAGCGGTTGCGACGTCACCGTAAAAATATGTCGCCGGAACATTTGTCTCGGCGCAAATTTCGCGGAGCATTTGTCGCATTTTTTGGAGCAATTGTTGTCGAAGCATATGTCGCCGGAACATTTGTCGTGTCACGCACAAACCACACAGGCAAACCAGCCCAGGGGGGGAGGGCGGGGGGGGGGCGCCAACACCTCAATATTGTTTTTTTCAAATTTGTTGGCGGCTGAATGGTGCCACGAATTTTGTTTTTGGCCTCAAGTATTTCTCCCTCCCCCCCCCACACCGCTGGGGAGACTTTTCGGCTGTTGATTTGGCCGCGGATCTGGCCACGTGAATTTTTTTTTTTTGTCGCGAACAATTTCCACCGAGAAACCTCCGCCCCCCCCCCCCCTTGCGGACTTTTTTGCGGATGCTGCGACTTTGCCCGTGAAAAAGAAAATATTTTGGCCACGAAAAATTATTTTTGGCTGCAGAACTTTTCCAGACGAATTTCGCCCGCCCTATACTTTACCTTGGCGGCGTCCCTGACGGTAAAACAATAAATAAACAAAACACAAAGCAGGTCTTAGTCTCGTTATTTTAACCGTCAGAATCGTAAATAACCTGGTATCTTCCGGGCCAATGGGGGAGAAGCTTCTTAGCCCCATGGGTGCAAATACATTTCGAAATGTTGCGGGGGGGGGGGGACATCCATTAGGGACACCAAACTGTTGTAGTAGTGGGCTATGTAAAATTTCAAAATCATGGGGGGGGCATGTTCCCCTGTACCCTCTTGGATATGCCCATGCTTAGCCCACCATCCTCGCCCCCTCCCCGCTAACGACGCCTATGCCTTGTAGGACACTCAAATATCGTTATCAATCTTCTACAGCTTTTAGAAAGTCCAAATATTCATTCTATAACCCACGCAATAACGGTCAATGTTTGTTTTCTTACCATGGAAACGGCCCTGACCAATCAAATTGATCTTTACAGAACTACACATGGTTACGCAGTGTTTTATTTTCCTTACATTCCCCGCAATTCTGAGACCGCAACGGAAAATTTAAGTTCCAGTTAACAACGGCGGGGAACATTAGTAACAATTTTTACTTGGGTAACCAGCCTCGGGGTATAGTACGTCGAAAACCTACCATTGTGCGACCCGCGGCGAGGAAATATGAAAAGTCTTAAATTTTAAAAAGAATGAGAAAAATCGGTGAAGTTATGGTTAAAATTTCAACAAAAAGAGAAATTTCAGGGTAGTAATGGCCAAATTTTCAAAAGAATGAAAAAAATGAATAAATGGTCCATTACTTCATTGAATTTTTTTATTCATTCTTTCAAAAATTTAGCCATTACTTCACTGATTTTTCTCATTCTTATGAAAAAAAATCAGTGAAGTAATGGCTAAATGTTAAAAACAATAAAAAAAAATTAGTGAATTAACGATTTAAGTTTTAAGAAAGAGCGGAGTCTGCTCTTTCAGATGAAGTGTAACTCATATAACCTTTACACCTTATTAACCCTTTATGTGCTATAATGTAAAATATAGTCGAAAATCTCGGGGTCCCCCCCCCCCGAGATTTTTCATTAATTAATAAAAACAAAATAAAGACATTCAGAATCTGTTAATACTGGGATATGACTTTTGGGCATAAAGATTTCAAATAAAAAGAAAATTGCCAAAAGCAAACTTGGGCTTTAAGAGTTTTATCGCAAAACGAGTTAAATCCACTTCAGTTACTTTCAAGAAAAATGCATTTCTTTGATCAAGTTTGTACACGCGCCTGTGGAAAAATAATAGTACATGGAGATATTCTCACTTACTTGTGGAATATGGCTTTAAAATCCATACTAGTGCTGGGTAAGTAGGTGGTTAATGTGTTGATCTCAATTACTCAATTTTGGTTGCGAATGGAGTAAATCCGTTTTGCGATCAAGCCCTTCAAATGCCTCTCAAATAAAACTTAATAATCAAACTATGATATCTGAGCTACATAATAGTGATTATTTAGACAAACAAACTACCTGAAATACAAAAGTTTGGAAAGTTATTCTGCCACTGGCAAGATATGCATGTATGAACGTCATGGATCAAATTTCCACTGCGGTGGAGTATTAAGTCTATGAGAGGAACTGGGCATGGTGAATCCAGGCGACTTGAGTACTTGTAGAATTTCACTCTTTTTAGAGCACTTAAATCATTTTGAAATAAAAAAAAAATCAGGGCTTCATTTTTAGACCTTGCCAAAGACAGTTAGAGCATGGAGGATTATGTATCTCACATTTCTTTTTAAAGGTATTGGCTAACATTTACCACAGTTACAAAAATCTGAGCTACATGATTCCCCATGCTCGTGACCATTGTCTTTGCTAAGGTCTAAAAATAACGCCCTGAAAAATTGTATTTCAAAATGATTATTTAGTGCTTTAAAAAGTGAAAATCGTAAGTTGATCGGATTCACCTGCCCTTTTCTCCCATAGACTTATTGTGTGTACACCTAGGCTATTTAAACTCGCCCCGAGTTTTAATTGTTTATTCATGCATAACTTTTTATTCTAAGGTGTTTATTTGTCCATATGAACACTACTATGTAATTCAGATATAAAAAAAAATGACAATTTGTTTAATTGAAGCTCCACAATGTTAGCCTATCACTTTAAACTATGGCCATTGTTAGCCTGAGGCTTTAAGAGAAGAATGCATACGGACACAGAGAGACAGACACATAGACACAAACACAAACACACGCAAAAACATAGATACATAGGCACACACAGACACAAACCTGCCCAAATTCAAACGCACTAAGATACACAGACACACAAAGACACATACACACCCACGTAAGCATACATAGACACAGACGCAAACGCAGATACAGACACACATATCACAGATGCAAAACCAGACACACACCATACCCATGTGCACCCACACCAATTACTATCACACACATACACACACATACACAGACGGACACAGACACATACAAACACATGGACAGACACACACACATCGAACACTCGTAAACCCACATACTACACCAATTGCTAACTCACACATACACACACATCTACCTAACACCCTGATACACACACACACACACACACACACACACACACAACAACACACACACACACACACACACACACATACAAACCCTTAAACACAACCTTAAAATAATCTATCCAGATTTTCTTCATGTGCATGGATACGTGTGTGTTTTATTGTTTGATCATGTCACAACTTGTGTATCCTTGTAACCACAGTTACCTTAATTATGTCACTTATGGCTGTAATCATGATCGTACAATTTAACGTGCTTTGACCATGGGTGGCGACAATTTGTACGTCAACTCCGATCACTAATGCCGTCGGCGACAATTTGTGTCACAACAAGTGCTCTTTTTTGTGTCCGTGTCATGAGATGACGACGATAGTGAAACAAGTGTGAAAAACTGACTAGACATTAAACGACAACATCGATTGTGCTCAAAATTTATCACGTTCGGATTTAGGAAAATTATAAATTGGAGATCTGTCTTCTGAAAACGTTCAAAGCTCATCAGGTTGGCAGGTAGTGAGGGGCATAGGCGTACACGCAGCAAGGTAGTGAGGGGCCTTGGCGTACACGCAGCAAGGTAGTGAGGGGCCTTGGCGTACACGCAGCAAGGTAGTGAGGGGCGTAGGCGTACACGCATCAAGGTAGTGAGGAGCATAAGTGTACACGCAGCAAAGTAGTGAGGGGCATAGGCGTACACGCAGCAAGGTAGTGAGGGGCCTTGGCGTACACGCAGCAAGGTAGTGAGGGGCACAGGCGTACACGCAGCAAGGTAGTGAGGGGCCTTGGCGTACACGCAGCAAGGTAGTGAGGGGCATTGGCCTAAGCGCAGCAAGGTAATGAGGGACATTAGTGTACACGCAGCAAGGTAGTGAGGGGCGTAGACATACACGCAGCAAGTAGTGAGGGGCATTGGCGTACACGCAGCAAGGTAGTGAGGGGCATATGCGTACACGCAGCAAGGTAGTGGCGGGCAGGCATTGGCGTACACGCAGCAAGGTAGTGAGGGGCATTGGCGTACACACAGCAAGGTAGTGAGGGGATAGGCGTACATGCAGCAAGATAGTGAGGGGCATAGGCGTACACGCAGCAAGGTAGTGAGGGGCATAGGCGTACACACAGCAAGGTAGTGAGGGGCATTGGCGTACACGCAGCAAGGTAGTGAGGGGCATACGCGTATGCAGGGGGGTGTTGAACACCCCCAAACACCCCCTTTTTACCCGAAATCACCCCCCCTTTTTTCG
>JZLH01S0602716.1:18874-35762 GCA_001188425.1 Eucidaris tribuloides | reverse complement strand
CCAGCATGCTCTTTTTGGTCTCGGTCTCGGGTTCGAAACTCTGGTCTTGGGTCTTAGTTTGGTCCGAACCTTCGGGGTCTCCGTCGATTTTTTGCCGAGACCAGCCGAGACGCAGCGACTATATAGATTTTACATAAAATCTTTGATTGTTGTATATGATAAAACTGCAATTTTGCGGCAATGTTATTGGGCCGTATCAAACATGGCAGAGTAGCTGTTAGTTTTAGACGAGATCTTCTAACATAAGGGACGGCAATGGTGCTTGGGTTCTCTGACGCAGTTATATCTGGTCGTCCTCTTAGAAAAAGAAGAAGAGCTATAATAAACGTTTCACAAAGAAAAAGTAAGCGGAGAAAGCAGTAACAAGAAATGGAAAAGAAAAGAACAAATGGAGAGATATTCGAAGAATAGAGAGGTAAAGCAAAGAAAGAAAAAAAATAGGAAATATAAAGAAAGAGACTGAAAACAAAGGAATACAAAGAGATGACATCAATGAT
Organism: Eucidaris tribuloides; assembly: GCA_001188425.1. Taxonomy (NCBI): domain Eukaryota; kingdom Metazoa; phylum Echinodermata; class Echinoidea; order Cidaroida; family Cidaridae; genus Eucidaris; species Eucidaris tribuloides. The sequence continues at coordinate 35,265 of JZLH01S0602716.1, read as the reverse complement.
AAGCCGAGATTTTTTTTTAAACATCACGATGAGAGATGAAGAAAGAAGGAAGGATAAGAAAAATGAATGAGAGATGAAGAACCGAAACAAAAAAATAAAGAAGAGGAAAAAAAGGAAAAATGAAAGACAAGAGAATAGAAAGGAAAGACATGGAAGACGTAGCGAATGAGAAGAAAAATGAATTAAGATAATATAGAAGTGTAAAAGGAACAAAAGACAAATAAAAAAGAGTGAGAAGGGAAAAGGCTGTTAGATGAAAGGAAAAAAGATGGATATGAAGATGATAGAAGGATAACAAGAAAGAAAGAGGGATAAAATCGAAGATATGCCAAAGTAAGAAAAGGTAAGAACATTAGAACATAAGGAAAAGTAGAATAAAAAGACATTAATTAATGAATTGAAATAGCGAAGAATGCATAGAAAGAAGGAAGCGAAAAATGATTTAGAAAGAGAGAAAAGGACGAAGATAGAGATGGCATTTATTTTCTTCAAAAATCTTTTTTGCAAAATTCTTCTTCTCTGTTTGTGTTTTTAAAAAACATACAATCTTTGGTCTCTTATTTTCACATTCATCATGCACTTCAGAATTAATTTCAGTAGTAATGTCGTTTATTGTTAGAAGACCAAAAATGCAAATATTAGCTTTTACAGTATTGATCAATGTTTTTAAGTATAAATAAGGACCTAAAAAGTGGGTCACAGTTCGTAATTGTCCGTAACGCCTAAAATGAATGTCGCGCACAACATTTATGCGACCTGTTATATGGGATATATGAATCTGTTGTACTTTTGTTCATTCTACACTAGACCATTCAGAAGAAAATTGGCACTTCACTTCATGCATTTAAGCTCACAAATTTTTCGACAATGTCGATGGTAATAGCGATGAAAAGTCTGTCCAAAAAATGTATTGTTCGCGTAACAGCCAAATTATTGTGTAATAACTACCTATTGATAATATGAACTAAATTCAAATTCAACCGTGTTGTAACCTTCAGGGTGACCGTTTGAGATTAACACTATAGATTCAGAATAGACTAATGTGATTTGGGGTCTAGAAATAAGGTCCTCCGGTTCAAATTGCAAAAATCTTCTGAATTAATGTTCTGTTACGCTGGATTACCCAGATAGAAAATAAGCAAGAAGAGAGAAAGAAAGGTTGAAGTAAAGAAAAGAGAAGAGAATGGATAAGATTATGGGCCGAAAGAGGCAGAAGAAGAAAACTATAAAGAATAATGAATAAATAATTCAAAGATTTAACAATAAATAAGAAGAAAGAAAAGAAAAGGGGTAGAATGAATTAAAAAGACTGCTTGTGAAAGAATACAAATAGAAGATAAAACATGTAGGAAAACAGCAAAGGAATGATGAAGGAAGTGGAGAAAAAGGCGAGAAAGAATACCGAAATGTTATCTTAGAATATTAAAGACACTATTTACAGTGTGGCAAGCGCTTATTTAATATTGTCGCAACCCTGAACTTTCTGGATTCACATCTGGTAGTGTTTGGAATGGACAAATAACACCTTTAGAACACAAATTTGGACAGTTTGTGCTCATTAGTACAATATGTCTGCAAATTCAAAATTGGCACATTATTTCCTATACCAGTGTAGGAAATTCTGCGAACACAGCAGTCGTATGGGTGGGAAAGACTGGAGATGGTCTCTCATGATTTTTTACTGTTTTTAAGAGCAGCTTACTGATCGCTTTTAAACTGACAATTTTTTCAGGGCTTCTTTTAGAGCATGTCAGAGACACTGGTAGCATGGCGAATCATGCAGCCAGATTTTTTAAATAGAAAACACTGTTACAACAGTGGCTTTAAGAATCAATGAGGTGGGAATGAAAAACCATGGTAATGAATGAAAGAAATAAGATTATTAACCACACTTTTATTTTCTGTTTATTGATCTGTCTTTCATTAGACTCAGGCAAATGTGCTATGCAGAAATAGTATTCTTTTCGATTTCAATTGTTTTCAGTCGTTTGTACATTGTAGCTATGTTAGTGCATCATAGTCCGTAGGCGCTATTTTGCGTGTTAACCTTTAGGAAGGCTTTACATGACAGTGATCACTGAAACATGATAAATATAATTTTTAACTGTTCTTAATTAAATGTTATTTTATGGAAACGTTTAAAACTCCTATTACAGACTGATTGCCAATGTGTAGCAGTTTAGCAGTTATGCGGTAACAAAGTTGCGCTAATCCTCAAGAACATGCACAAATTAGTGTTATTGAAACGCTGGTTCTTGGTTTGGTCTTGGTGCGGACAGTGCTCAGTCTTTTAGGTCTCGGACTTTCGGTCTCGTCATCGACCTCTTTATCTTGTCGTGATCTTGGTTCTCGGTGTGTCTGTCTTGCGTTCTTGGTCTTGTCTCGGATGCCTGGTCTTGACTTACAACATGTGGTGACCCAATAATAACACATATTTCCAGGGCGTAGCTGGGGGAGTGCACCTTGGGTGGCGTTGCACCCCCCCCCCCCCCGCAGAGCCAAGGAGGTTCCTGCCCTGGCAAGTAAAAAGAAATTTTCACACCTTTTCTTGCTTTCACGCCTCGATTTTCTCAATTTCGTTCCACTCCCTTAGATGTTTGCACCTCCCACAGTCAAGTTATTGTTCCACCTCCGCAAGATGTGACATCTCATGGCCCCAAAACCAGCCTGCCCCTGTATTTTAGTGTACAAACGATTGAATTGGGGTTATTTGTGATGTTACAACACATTTAACCTTGATTACCTTTAATAATCTTTGAGTCTTACTTCGCCAATTCATTTATTAAGCCTTAACTTGGAGTTTGACTGATTATCTATCGTCAGTTTTATATCAAAACTTGTTTTCAACTAAACCAGATTATCTAAGTCTATCGACCCGATTCTAGTCAATATTTTGACTAGTTCTTCGGGTGGCGGACTATATATTTTAAACTAGTTGTTTGAAATGATCATCTCAAGTTGAAATAGCTAGGATATTAGTCCAAACCGACAGATTCTAGTCAATTTTTTGACTTAGGGTTTCTAGGTTCAAAAATATTGACTAGGTATTCTGAAGAGTGTAGCTTTGACTTTCGGCAACTTCATAGATTACTGTATTTACTGTCCAGAGTACCTTGCCAAAAAAGGTGTTAAAAAACATGACAAAGTTGACTGCGCGGTTTCGCAAAATCCGATAAGTCCATTTGGTCCAAGTTTCTTTAAAAATTACTACATTCTTAGTGAACTACCTTGACATGGCACCTTCATTGTGTTAAATTCAGTTATTGGAATAGCTTACGCTAGATAATAGAATGTCAATTTTTTTGGAAATCTACATCAAGGCGGAGAATTGAAAACTCGGGTATCAATACCCAAATCGATAAGTCCATATTTGTGCCACTGCCGAGATAATGCTTGTTTTTTAGTTTGACCTAAATTGATTTTAACAAAGTGTTATTTTTAATGAAAACTTGCCCTTTTCAATGGTTTCAAGTCGTTAACAGACGATTTTTTTTCTTCTGGAATTAGTCCATTTGTTGAAGTTGATGGAATGTGTACCTTTTCGAAACTTTTTTGGAATTGATTTTTAATTTTGACTGAAAGTATCATTTAAAAAATCTTCCCCAAAGAAATCAAAGTTTGACGGTGCAGTTGGGTTACTGAAAATTATTTTATTTTACACAAAATAGGAGTGTGTGGAACATAATAAATTTACTGTATTTTTTTTTTATTGACAAACAAAAATCGACTATCAAGCCCCAAACTGCAAATAATTAACTTCATTTTTGAGATTGTTATCAATAATCTGCTTTGATTTGGGTTTTTTTTTTCAGATATAAGTGCAAAGTTTTCTCATAAAATTGAAAGAACTAAAGCTGTCCTACCAAAACTCCTAATTTAAATGCGGTTCTCGTCTATGTACTCGGCTTCACCCTTTTAACAGCGCCTGAAGCATACTTGGAGGCGCCATTTGAGTTTTTTGATTTTTTAAATCTTTCTCTCTTTTTCTTTCCCTCTGCGTTCTCGCTTCTTGTTGGCTGGGTGTGTGTTTTGTTTGTGTTTCGGTGTGTGTTTCTGCTGTGTGTGTGTGGATGTGTGTGTGTGATGTGATGTGTGTGTGTGTGTGTGTGTGTGTTGTGTTGTGACACTGTCGCCATGTGTTTGCGTGCTGATGTGTTGAAACTGTGTGTGTGTGTGTGTGTGTGTTGTGTGTGTGTTGTGTGCGTGCTGTGGATGTGTGTGGTGGTGTGTGTGTGGATTGTGTGTGTGTGTGTCCCGCGCTCCCCTTTGTGTCGTGTGTGACGTGTGTTGGTAGTCCAGGTCGAAAATCCCATGTAGAAACAGTAGAAACCAGTTAGGACGTTTTACTGCGGTTCTACTGGTTATTCACGGAACAGTAGGTCTTACTGGTCTTGAGGGTAAGGACCTGTCGAAGTGGGGGGACCGTAAGACACATTAGAAACATAGTTCTAATGGTTAAATGCCTATAGAACTATAAAACCAGTAGGATTAAATGGTTTTGACATGAGCCGTAAAAATATCAACGTAAACAAGTAGAAACTTTTATCATAAGAGTGATGATTGGAATTTGGATGACGTAGAAACCAAATAGAACAGTAGGATGTGCTTTGACAGATGATGCAGTCACATACCAGTAAAACAGCTAGAGTTTTAATGCGTTTTCAACCAGTTGAATCAATTAGGGATATAATGGTTGAGGTGTAAACAATACTAAGTCAAAAGTTGGAATCTTTTACATTCATCAACAGAGTTTATTTTTTAGTCAGGTGATTAATTAAACAGTAGATAATGATTTGATTATACGGGCGTAAAAAATACTCAGTCAACAGTCGGAACCAGTAGGATCTAATCGGTTGAACTGGACTGGAACTATATTTATAATAAATTTTCAGTTTTTATCATTAAATCATATACCATGTAAATTAGCCTTCTTGTTGACTCCAGTATACATCTCTGCAGTATAATTAGAAATCAATCTCTAGGATGGTACAGTTAAGTGTTATGAGTAAAAGCACTGTAAAATTGTTTTGGCCTCATGAATATTCCAATGGGCATAGATTGCCTAACAACGATTCGATTAATCGAATATTTCTCTCTTGATTTCGGTCTGTTTTTATGAGATTAAGTACTAATATTTAATGTTAATGAAATTTTAGCATGCTGTATTTGCCATGAAGGGCTTAATTTTTATGAATGTACATTAAGGGAAATACAACAATAACAGGAGATTAAACATATCTTCAATAAGTAACCACTATTTTTCTGTAGCGAAAAATGTCGATTATATATGAATCGAGTAGATGTATGCTTTACAGCAGGTAGTGGTATAGGTTTGGAGACTTAGTAGGTATGCCAATGATTTGATCATGTAATTTTACGGGAATCAAGCTGGTGGTAGGTATTGCACATAGTAGCGCCTTTTCACATGTAGTGTCCAGGATAATGAATTTTTGTGCGTAGTAGATCGATTGGAGTTTGTAGTTTGCTGTAGGTGAGTGAACGTTATCTAATATGCAATGTAGCAAACTTTATAATTCGGTAGCAAAAAAAAACATTGTGGTTTCTCTCTCACTGAATCGATTGTAATAGTGAGCCAATCAGAGTTTTCTACTACTATGCATTTTTGTAAATTAGGCTATTGATGTACTGGGTTGGTTACTGGAGTATCAAGCTTATAGGGAGATATTGGATCATTCAATAGTGACTGGTCTCCCATGAAGATATATCCTCCCGTCTCGAGACTGGTCTCGAGACCAAGACCAGTCTCGAGACCTCCAACACTGGTCACCACTTAGAAAAGGAAGGAAATGCATTGCTTTTAAACGAGTATCTTGGTGGCGAATACGGTAAGGCATTGGACTGTTAAACTCTGGTCCCGGGTTCAATTCCCGGTCAAGGCGAGGTAAGGTAAAACTAAATTTATCGATAGGGAAATATTTGAATAAGTTGAATAAATGACATTCTAAAACACCATTAGAAAGTCATTCCTGATGGAAAGTTGAAATTGTATTTTTTCTTAATTAATACTTAATTATCTTTTTATTTGCACTAGGGACCTAGTCAAATTGACTATAATTTCTTGTAAAAGTGACTAGATATTCTAATCAAATTGTAACACGATATCTAGTCACCTGACGCGACTAGATTTTTCTAGTCAAAATAACTAGAATAGCGTAAAGTCATATTTTACTTGGCAATCTAGTCATTTGTGACTAGATTCTAGTGAAAAATGACTAGATATTTTTAAGAGTGTAAGATTTGTTCGAAGCCCCCCTTTTTTATATTTCCTCGGGCTCATGTGTTATCATTAATGTTTTCTTCGTATTCTAACTAATGTTATCTCAAAATGTAACGCGTGTCATTTTCTTTACAAGTTCCGTTACATGTGTATTTTTTTTTAATTCATTCATTCATTCCAATTTCGATAAAAAGCATGGAAACATAAATATTAGCATATGCAAAGAGAAAGTAAATCAGAAAAATCACATAGAATATAATCATTACAATATTAAGCCTTGTTAAACAATCAGTGTGAAATGAACTTGAAAATAAAGCACAGAGGCCTTGTGAAAAAAAAATAGGTTCTCTTATTGAGAAAAAAACATATACGTGTCGGCAGTAAAGTAATATCAGATATCACATAACAGAAAAAAACATTAAACAACTCACTCCCACCCACCCCCAGAAAATAAGTAAGTAAACATGAGATTGAGGAAGATCCCTTTTAAGAATACTTGGAAAGGAAATACATGTACATTTCATGGCATTTTGTAAACAATTTCAAATTTTTTGGAGGAATATTTCACTGAATGGAATTCCAAACACCGGGAAATAAAAAAAATATATGAAAGGAACTTCTTATGCGGGTGTTATGTTGGTGGATATTTCTATTAATACTAAACATTTGGGAAATATGCATTGGACAGTTGGTAGGAGGTTTTGAAAATAAAAGAACCCAAGTAATGCGGTATGATATATAAACAAATTGTTAAAATTTAAGACATTTATTTTTTTCAATAATGGAGCTGAGTGAGCAAGGTAGTGACTTCCTGTGCAAATACGAACTGCTTTTTTTCTGTAATTTAGTCAAGGAATCCTTATTTTTTGTCTGTGAGCAGTAAACCCGAAACATTATGGCAATACCAGTGAATTGTACAATGCAACAAATAACGGTAAGTAAGTAAAATACCAAAATTTTCTTTATTAGTGATGTAATCAATATGAATATTCCATTGTAAATGTTTATCAATGTGGATACCAAGAAAATTTGCACTATTTTGCTAGTTCAATATTTTGCATCGTATTTACTATGACTACATTTAGGCCTATTATGAGATGGAACAAAATGTGTTTATCAAAATCGACTAATAATTTATTAATTTTAAACCAAGTAGAGACTTTGTTCGATTCACATCCAATGTTTTCTTTTAGATTCTCTGTATTTGACTGGGTATAGAACAAAGTAGTATCATCAGCATACAGTACAAATTAAAAATTTTTAGAAGAGTTAGTCATGTCGATTATGTCGAGTGCGACTTGTTGACTTCAAATCAATTTGAAAACTGTTCCTAAAAATGAGAAAAGCACTTATTATCCTACTCATAACTTTGAACCTTGGCCGAGTGGCCTTGTTTTTATGCCTCCGCGCCGTAAGGGAGCCGGAGGCATTTAGGTTTTCGGGTTGTCCGCGTTACGTCCGTGCGTCCGATGCGTTCCGTCCGTCCGTGCGTCCGTTAGCTCCGTAACGTCGTGGGTCCGTGCGTCCACACTTTCTTGTGACAAGATTACTGAAGTACCGCAGGAGGATTTTATGATACGGACCAAGCGGTAGACCACAGGCAAGATGGAATGATTAGATTTGGACAATCCGTCAAGGAGTACAAAGTCAAAAGGTCAATATATTTTTTCCTAAAATGCCATTTCTGCCTATAACTCAAAGTTAGGATGTGCTCACTTTATATAATGGTGTAGGTAAAAACAAAAAGACAAATATTTTGGTAGAGTCACAGGGGCTCAAAGGTCAATATTCAAGGCCCGTCAAAGGTCAATGACCTTTGTCCAAAATCGTGTTTTTGCCTATAACTTCAGTTAGGAAGTGATCACTGTTGCATGAATTGGTGGTTGATTCAAAAACAAAGACAAATTTTTGTTAGAGCACAGGGGTCACAGGTCAAGGTCAAGGTCAAAGCGCTCAATGAACTTGTAAGTTCAGTAAGGAGTTCCCTGTTGTGCTAATTTGGTGGTTAGTTCAAACCAAGACAAATATTTGTTAGAAAGTCACCAGGCGTCAAAGCGTCAAGCGTCAAGGGTCAAAGTTCAATGACTTTGTCAAAAGCTGCCATGTATTTTCTGCATAAAAATCAGTAAAGAGTGCTACTTTGATGTAATTTAGGCGGTTCAGGTCCCAAAACCAAACGACAAATATTTGGTAGAGTCACAGGAGTCAACGGTCATGGATCAAGCGGTCAAGGTCAATTGAACTGGTGTCAAACCTTCTCAGTTACATGTAGGAGTGCCCTAACTGTTGATATAATTAGGGGTTATCTCCACATAGGGGGCCAATGGCGGAGGCATTACCCATTGACTGCGCGCAGGTCGAACTTTTCTAGTTTTTTTTTCTTCCTTTTTTTTCAGACCTTGTGGTTTTGTTGTTGGCAATGGACGAAAAAAAAAATGTATTGTAGCAAGTAATTTACAATATAGGCCTAGAGCCTACATTCATTGTTTGATTGACATCAGTTAGTTGTTGTTGTTGTTATTGTTTTTTTTAAGGGTTCCCGTTCTTCTTTACCATGAATGATAAATATAACTCCAACACTACGTGAATTTCCTACCTGATACCCGGGCCTAACAGTTGCATGTTTTGTTTGTGTGTTTGTATTTGTGAGCTTTGGGGCTCCTTTTTGTTTTTTGTTTTTGCTAAATTCCACCCAGTTTTCGAACGATTAAACCCAAACCTTGCGGATTCTTCTCCAAACAACGTCTCTACGAACAAACACAATTATGATTCGAACAATAAACACAGATATACTAAAAGTCATAGAGATAGATACTAAGAAAACTCTCTATGACAAAAGTAACACCCGCCCTCTACGCCATAATGTTGTGATGAAAGATAAGCCGAAGGATGGATCTTGACTAACGTTAGACGTGTTTCTTTTACTTTTTTGTGACGTTCTGCTGAGATGTATAGCTCTATAACAATTACTCTTGTAAGTATGACAATTATTTCTTGTATTTAGTGCATCCCACATGTTTGTGATACCATGAATTAATCAGCATTCTATTTCCTGTAGGACAAAGAAGTCAAAACTTTATCATCTACCGGACTGCACTGGTAGGATATTATAGCAGTCCCACATATTGACATTCGTGTAGGGCTCGTATACATAGGCTCTTCTGTGTAATGTGTGAAAAAGACCCCCCCCCCAAAAAAAAATAAAAAATAAAAAAAAATAAAAAAAAATAAAAAGTAAAAAATAAATAAATAAATAAAAATAAAATAAATAAATAAATTCAGAGGAAATTTTTTGGGGCATTTTATTGTTCGCCGGCAGCCTATCGGAGAGCAGGATTTTCGTGACGTTTTGTGACGTTTTTTGACTAAGTTCCGTTGTCAACCAAAAATTCCTGGAATGTTCAATACGTGCGGTAACACGGTCCCCCGAATCCCGGGGAAATCAAATTTTGGAATTCTGTCGCGAGAGGCTTTCAACTAGCATTAGGTTTGCGGCTGAAATCTCCGTCCGCGCACGCTTAGCCGTGCAAATCACTGTCACCTCGTAGAGTGCACAGCTCTCTGCACTGTCAAACCACCGTTTGAGATTTGTACGTGAAGTTCCACATTTTCAACTTACCTCATTGTTGATAAAGCGTAATACCTACCTATTTTATGTTTATGCTCTGATTTCCTCCGTTGAGAATAAAAAAAATAATACAAATACAAAAATTAGTGGAAATCTTGTCAGTGCCCAGCTGGTTGACTGATTAAAATGATTTTTCAGGTGACGAACGATCTAAGCACTTCCGGGTAAAGGCCAGTGAACACAGGTTAGACTTGTTAACAGGCATTTTAACGTAGATGGCGCAATTCAAATCTCTCGTGCCGACAGGGCCCTTGTGTGGAGGCAGAGATTTATGCAGCGCGCAACCTGAAATGAGTCTAATATTCGACTTTCGAGAATAACAGAACAGACGAAGAATTTCATGAAGAGAAGGCTGATCCGAATTTTGCATTCAATATGCAGGGCTACAGGTAAAAATTACAAACAACCTTAAGTTAGAATAATTGACTTAAGGTTATTTCATGATTGTATTGCTGTTTAAACCAAGAAAATGCTTCATAGGCATGAAAAGATAATACATTCAAAATTTCATATGTACGATGGCGAGATGAGGCCAGCATGCAAGATCGTGCGGGACGTCCCGGCTACGGCCGCCGAGCTCCATAGTTCTATGGGTGCGCCCGCGTAAAAATTAACACGGAACATTACGAAGAATCGGACAAAATTTAACAAAATCTTAGGAAAAAAGGTCTATCCTGAAAAGGACTGGACCTCGGGGTACTCACGTTCACGACAGTATCGTCAGTCACGGGATAAATATCGTAGTTTCTTCTTGTTAGTTCCGGCGACGTAGCTCGCACTGACCGAATCATGTGTAAACCACGTAGCAGAAGCGAGACGATGATCCAGGCCGTAAATGTCGAGGTTGTCGTAGTTAAATTAAGCCTGATTTGATGATTTTCGGCATCAAATTTACGACCGCAGTCATCTTAACATCGCGTAGATCAGGGTAAAAAATACTTTTCTTCTTCACGGTGGCTCTTTTGAAATAAAGTAGCCCCTGTGAACAGTTTACTCTATGCAGTTACATGATTTTACGGTGGCTATTTTGAATGATTAGGGGGCAAATCGCCCTTAGCCACCGTGTATTTTTTTCGCTGGCGTAGATTCCCTTGTACGATGCGGGTCGTACGGATTTTGTCGCCAAAACTCCCAAATTAGTACGAGTCGGCAGCTGGCTCACGTGAACCACAAACTTGTCCTTCACAAAAAATTGCTAAGTCAGGGATTGTTTTCGCGCAGCGCACCGCGTTCACCCGCATACGCTGCAATACAATATGGCCCGCGCGCCGAGCGCGTTCCCGATCTTGTTGTGTACTATACACTAGTGATCTTGCGTTCGATATCCCACAATGCAATGCGCGCTACTGTCGATCACGATAGCTATCGAGCAAGCAATCGTTCCCTATCGTTTTGAAAATAGTTCCGTATTTTTCTGGATTTTGCCTTTTTTTCTTTTTGACGGCGTTATCGCTGGATTTTGGGCTCCAAATTAAAAAACAACCTACAGATTTCTGTAGGTTACAAAACTACTTTTTGATGACGAACCCGATTTTCGCGGTCCCGAGCTCCTAAACGCACTCCCTAGCGATTTGAGGCCTTTGGCCTCAAATCGCTATATACAGGCAAACCCCGTTATAACGAGTACGTCGGGACCAACATTTTTTCCTCGCTATAGCCGATTGCTCGCTATACCAGTACATGATCAAAACACACAGAAATATATGTATATGGGACTACACAGTACACATATGAAATAACATAGTTACCACTGGTATTGCAATCTTTTAATGGTTTTGCAAGCACATTACACTGAATTGACTAGCTAAAAAAGTCACTAGATATCTAACAGCTCAGCTGAAAATGTAAATAAACGACACTTCCAACGTCTCCGTTACCGACAATAATCAGCGGGGAGGCGCCTGGTACGTGGCATGACTGTGTGTAAACAATGAATGATTAATTTACGCAATGCACACAGTGCGGTGTTGTCACGGGTATAAAAGGCTCTTGTACTTGTGTGAATACTCCCTTTGCCGTGTGTGTGCGTACTGCGTAGCCACGCTGGTGGTTAAGCTCAGAGCAGTACCGTATTAAGTGTGATGTGAATGGCATTCAAGATGTGTGAGCACAGGTTGTGTGAATGGGGTATGAACGTATGCGTGGTTTTGAAGCTAAAGGGATGGAGATGGCCTTGTCATGATGCAAGAGCATGGTTACTTGCATCGATGTAAAAGTTTGTTTGTGATTCTAAAATACATGTAGCTTGACAACAAGATAAGAAGTGTGATTTGATTGGAGCATGGCTATGTGAAATTTTGTTACTGATTCTAAAAAGCTTGACAACAAGATAAAGTGTGATTTGATTGGAGCATGGCTAAGTGAAATTTTGTTAGTGATTGTACAAAAAAAGTTGATTGGTGGAACTTTTTGGGGATTAATTTACATACAAGTGGGATGGGAAGGGAAGGGAAGGGAAGGGAGCATCAAAGTTTCGTCTTTGTTCTATAGTCCTCATTTACTCTCATCATTATTGACCAGAAAAGTACCATATAACTAAGCAATCATGTCAAGCAGTAAGAAACGCCAGGCGTTAACTCTCTAAAAGAAGATGGAGATTCTCCGTACCGTCGACCGAGGTAGAAAAAAACCGATGTCGTAAGGGACTATGAGCTGGCTTCAAGCACGCTGTCGACCATACTCAAGAACAGAGAAAAAATAACCAGGCAGTATGAATCAACGAAGTTCGAGCCATCACGAAAAAAATGTCGCCCAGCAGCACATCAAGATATCGACGAGGCTGTTATCCGATGGTTTCGGGACATGAGGGCCAAAAATCTCCCCATCAGTGGCCCGTTAATTCGGGAGAAAGCAGAGTCGCTCGCAAAAATGCTGGGCCACAACGAATTCAAGGCAAGTTCCGGCTGGCTGGCTCGATTTAAAGATCGCCATGGTTTGCAGCAACTTAGAGTTTGCGGAGAGAGTGTCGGAGTTAATGACGAAATCGTGGACGAGTGGAAGGAGGAGACTCTACTAGGGCTCATTGAACGATACTCAAAGGGTGACATTTATAATGCCATGGAGGGCGGCAAAATAAAGAGAGACTAACGGTGATGGTGTGTGCAAACATGGATGGCAGTGACAAATTGAAACCACTGGTCATCGGAAAAGCGCAGAACCCGCAATCCTTCAAACATGTCAAGTCCCTTCCGGTTGAGTATAAAGCCAACAAAAAAGCCTGGATGGTATCAGAGGAGTTTATTCGCTGGGTGAAGGCTCTGGACGCAACATTTACGTCACAGGGAAGAAAAGTCATCCTATTTGTCGATAATTGTTCCGCTCACCCGAGCATCAGCGGTCTGCACTCCATTGAGCTGTGCTTTCTTCCCCCAAACACGACTTCTCAACTCCAGCTGATGGACCAGGGCGTCATTATGAGTTTCAAAACTCACTACCGACGTCGCCTGGTCAAATCCCTTCTGAACAGTCATGAGGCAGGAGAGACACCAGCTCCAGTCAGCGTGAAAGACGCAATTGAGATGATACATTGGGCATGGCAGCAAGTCACTGACACTTGTATCACCCACTGCTATGAGAAGGCAGGTTTCAAGAAAGATGACATCGACGTAGCCACTGACGATGATACTATGGATGAAACTGTGCCAGATGACGACATTCCGGGTCCGTCCAGCCGTCCAGACAACATCTGGGACAGGATGAGGCAACGCCCAATACAGCCGACTTCCGGTTCCGATGAATCTTCCAACAGTGAACAACACGACTGGGATCGTCTCCGACGTCATATGGATATTCAGTCTGTCACATTCGAAGATTTCACCATGGCTTCCGACGAGCTACCATGCACCGCGATGCCAACTGATGAAGAACTGGTTGCGGAAGTGAAAGCTGCATATGCTGAAGATGACAAGACCGAGGACGATGCTGACGACACGGAGGAAGGCATCCTTCCACCCCCACCCCCACCATCCACTGTCGAGGCCATACACTGTGTCGATCGACTGAAGGAGTTTCTGTACAGCAGACAGGAGTCGAGTGATGAACATTTTCATGCTGTGTCCCGGCTAGAGGCACTTGTCTACAAGTGCCGAGAGAATGCACTTGTGCAGAACAAGATCACAGACTATTTCAAGCCCTAAGAGTGATGAACATAACAAACACTAAGACTGAGTGATTATAATAGAAACAAATGAAATAAAAATGGATATGAATGTAAACACAGACACACCAATTGACCCTTTATGTAACACAAGTATAAAACTTATATTTGATCCAATATAAACATATTGTAAAAGTTTACCCCAAATTAGCACAGGTTCCACTAAAAACATTAATGAATACCAAATCAAGTTTAAAAAAAAATCACACGTTCAAGTCCCCTGCTAATGCAAATTTAATGAAGTGATAAAGAAATAAAGTTTACCTTGAATAAAATGAAACAACTACAAATGTGAAACGTAACTGGAAAAAGGAAGATGAAATAAAGCAAGACAAGACATAACTGAAAAAAAAACAATGACGAAAAAATATGTTGAAAAATAAAACATGAAAAAGAATTAAAGGAATGAAGAAAAAAGAATGAAGAAAAATAAAGATGAAATAAAAAGAGCAGAGAAAAAAAGAAGAAAAAAATAACTTTCCAGTCACTGTAAATTTAATCTTCACAAATCCCGTCCGTAGTGGTCATCATTCTCCTCATGAATAATGCATCATCCATAAAGCATTCCTAAACCAATCAAATTCACACCTGTGGTGGAGCCCACGCTGGTCCTCAAACATTCACCCATAAATAATCCAATCACCTCAACTGTATGAGACACACCCCTTTTTATTCTGGATCCTTCCTTCCCAATGCACGCTTCTGCCGCATACAAAAGCAAGATTGACAAACCAATCACCTTCGTTGCTACGCGGAAGTAGGGAATCCCACTGTACTTGGTCTCTACTACACGACGTAGTGTAGAGTTCAGTGGGGAAACCCCGCAGATTTTCTGACTCGTGACACGTGCACACTGGTTCTCGGCGCACGCGCAGTGACAGGAAATCGCACGTGATGAATGTACTCTTACTCTTTTATTGCGCAAGCACACCTTCCTGGTGCAAGCACTCTTGCACGTGTGGTCGTGTGTGTGTGACCTCCCTGCACAAGTACAACGTGTATGATCATTGTCTAGTCTTGCGAAAGGTGTTTTTGACAGCGCAGAAAAAAAAATCGCTTTTGCATTGGCGTCGCTACGCGACGTGGCTGAAGTGAGTGCTCGTAATAACGGGGTCAATTTCCTTTGTTTTTCTTTATTTTTAAGCTGGGAGTTTACCTCGCTATAGCCGATCTCGTTATATGAGAAGCAGAATACACGGAGGTCTATGGAAGAAAAATTGGGACCCGAGAAATGTCCTCGTAATAAGCGGGTTCTCGCTATACCCGTGCTCGTTATAACGGGGTTTGCCTGTATAAGAGACATCCTTAGAAACGGATCGTTTCTTATAGGATTTCTCAACCGGCGAACCATAAAAACCCCATTTTTTTTATCAATGAAAATAATAATAAACATCCCCCTTGCCTTTGGCATGTGTACATTTTTACATTTGAAATTCCCTTTCCAACCTTCCATGGGAAGGCACACCTACTAGGCTACTGTGTATGTGGTCCTAAGCAGAGCTATATTGACCACATACATGTACGCCCTCTACTGGAAAAAAACGAACAAAGTTTGCACTGTGTGATTTGAATGCAATAGCAACTTTATAAAATTGCTCTCACAAAATTTAAATGCTGGACCTATATGTGAGAAAAATTAAAACAGACTTCTGAAATGTTGAGTCCTTCATTTTTATAACATATAATGTTTAACAGATCATAGACTAGCCATATCAAAGCAATATTTCAGTAGAGTGTTGTAAAAGACTGAATTTCAGAGCAATTTTCTGTGCCATACCTGCATAGGAAAGGCCATCCACTACTTTGTACACAAAAGTATGGAGCTATCCCCATGTGTGGGGAAATGGAGAGAGTTGGTTGATATGATGGAGAGAAGGAATATTGATGTATTCTTTGTATACAAGAAACCAAGAGGTAGGGGAATTCAATTAATAGGAAGAGGATATGAGTTGAACTATTATGGTGTAGAGGGGAAGAGAAATGGGCTGGGAATCATTCTCGCTAAAATCGACAATAGAATGGTTGGCAGTAGAGGGTGTGCTTGTCCAAGAGAACTTAGGACCAACAAACCCCCATTTTAGGTTTAAGAATTGCATATGTGTAGGAAATCATGATTTGTTAATCATCATGGGGTTTATTCAGTATGAGAATGCTATGTTGATGTAAAATGTTATTACTCATCAGCAATGCATGCACCCTCGAACCATTCAGTCACTAAGCAATGCAACTGTGGAAATATGTCACAGCTTCCCAGTCCATGACTTTGAGGCTTGTCTATTATATTGATGCTTGTTTACTATGGTCAATTTATCCAGCATCAATTCTCCCTATCGCATATAGCCGATACCAAGCGATATCACCTTGCGATA
>JZLH01S0602713.1:0-15307 GCA_001188425.1 Eucidaris tribuloides | reverse complement strand
CCAGGCTGGCAAGAGGAATGTGAACCGATGCAGATAACGAAACAACCCATCCAGAAATAAATACTTCAGTTATGGGACGGGATTTTAGTTACAATTTGCACAAACATAATTCAGTGAGTTCGGATACTCTTTTCTACGACCGTTTATGACAGTTTCTTGCGTAAGGCGCGCCAAATAAAACCGAATACTTAGAACATCATTACCCCTGAGAGCAGTTATTCAAGATGTCTATTTACGTTTTACACCACAACAATCAATCTCAAAACACCGTATTGTAATCAGAAAAGGTGATATTATATCACTCCTTTGTGTAAAGATATCCTCTGAACAGATAGAAATGGTGTGAATGTCTTATATTTACAATACGCTGCAATATTGCAATCGAGAATCAGTACCTGCATCTGTCCAGCTTGTGTCGTACGTGACAAGTTTATAACGCGATGTTGAGTAAGTAACCGATTTTTGTTTTCCATTTTGGCGAAGACCATCAAATGCAACGACTTAGTATGGGAATTTATCACCATAAAATTGAAACCTAATTGTATTCAATTCGGTGGAATTTCAACAAGTACGCTGCATAAGCTTCCACTGTATTTTACACTAATAGTTTTAAACATAAAATACGAATTAAAGAAAGTGAGTGTTAAGTAAATGCAGCTTCGGTGAATCGTATAGAAGCTAAAATGTCCTTTGAGAATTGAAAATACGTTCCGACATAATGAATAATTTATAGAGAATAACACAAGACGAAAATACAACACTGAATTGTTCATATAGCTGATAGTTGTGGTTATATAAATATATATACACACACACATATATATATATATATAACATACATGATCCGTTAGTGGTCGGCATCCTGCTTTGATCTGCCGTTTGTTTGTTTGTTATTTTACTGTGTAGGTTCACTTACTTCTTCAAATCGTATCGAAATACTTTACCAATTAAAGAATGGTTCACCCATAGCTGAGAATAGTAAGCTGTTTGTTGTAAGAAGTATACATTACAATTGTTTTTTTGATGAATTGGAAAGTTGATCGATGATGAAAATTTCGATTAACACTAAAATGACAAAACTGACAGTTGTTGACAAATGCAGGAGCAATATCAGAGAATGGAAAAAAAATATAGGTAATCACTGTGCTGTCTAGTTGGTAAATCTAGTACAGCGTTTAATTTCAACGTATAATGTTTTTTCGGAGTCTTTGACCGAATGAAATGGAACCAAAATCACAACGTTGGATTAATTTCGGCCATTAAGCACATCTAACAAAGCGTGGGATTGGTGAACACACTAAGACATAAAGGTTCAAAATTGAACCCCTAAAGGTTGATGCAAAATCAGCACCCCAAGGGTTAAAAAATTGAACCCCTAGCTAAGGTTAAAAAAAATTGAACCCTTGGATAGGATTCATTTTTCCACCCTGTAGGTTCAAATCTGCACCCCAAGTGGTGCAATTTCAAAGTAATCAGGGTGGAAAAATGAATCCTAACCAAGGGTTCAATCTTTTAACCTTGGCTAGGGGTTCAATTTTCTAACCCTTGGGGTGCTGATTTTGCATCAACCTTTAGGGGTTCAATTTTGAACCTTTATTTCTTAGTGTGAATGAATTAGGGAACTCGAGGGCTAGCAATTAGGAAAATTTTGATTTGTGATAATCAAAAAAAAAAATACAGAATTGTATGGAGATATGAGGTGTTGTAATTGAGACAGGTCTCGAAACCAATTTCGTGGTGTTGGTCTCTGTCTTGGTCTCGTGATCTTATGCTAATCAAATGGAATCTTCATCTTATATGTGGTCTCAGTCTCGGTCTTGGTCTTGGTCTCAAGACCTAATGCTAGACAAATAGAACCTCTATATTTCATGTTCGAATTTGTTGTACAACTTTCTTTTGGTTCAAATTCTATCAGGACCATACTGTAATTCAATACTGGTAAATGAATGCTTGTTTATCCTCAGGTAAACAAATTCAAGACAAATCCTTCCAGCCTGACCAATCTAGTCACTGTCTATGTTGCTATAAATTTCAGCTCATTTGTTCTACAGGCATATTTTTTTTTACTCCTTCCAATCATGTCACTGCCCTTTTAGTCTGCGTTTTTTATTCACCAGGTAGAAAATCCATGATTTCCATATTATTCATTTCTTCTCATGCATTCACAGATTTCTTTGTATGAGTGATGAGAACTTGAAGAAAAAAATTCTCGACATCAATGAAATGATAAAAGTTGAGTGGACGGAAACACTTTTTCATATAACTGCTGTGTCGTAAAGTGGCCAACACTTTTTGATTGCATGACCCCATCTATAAGTGCAAGAAATCTTGGTGTAAAGTAAAATTTTGAAGGGAAATTTATGCAAACTCGCGCGTTCGTGTTTACGCAATTAAACTTCAAGAGGTACCTTAACGCCTTCAAATTGATTCAGATGAAATATGCAAGCACCAACTTCTGCCTCCGAGGCTGAAAACGATCCTCAGTACAATTATAAATAATGCATCTATGTATCGTGTTACTATGCGAGTTCTCACTTACAGTATTGAGGCGTCTTTGATTTCACCTTGTCTATTACATTCCCATTAATGTAGTTCGTCGTTCTATGCATACACATATGTAACTCGATAAGGACATTTGGAAATATTTGTTATTTCTCGAAACAAATTTACAGATTTTTCAATAAATTTTACAAAACGACATGATAGAATGAAATTGTGAGGAAACAAAGAGTGTCCAAACTCTTGTCATTTTAAAGTGGCAATAAAGTTATATCTTATCTTCGCCTAGGTTCTGCTAGGTTCTGTTAAGCATTTAATCATCATAATATTCCACAACTTTCATATAAGTGCATCGTCAATCCTGCCCACATGAATAAAGATTCTTTTGAAAATTACACAACCAAAATTGCTCACGATATCATAAGTTATTGAGGGGATGCACAGTAATTTTACACTGAAAAAATCTTTTCATTCTAACTTCGAACCAAAGCGATGAAATGTTTTGAATTGGAAATACAATTTGTTTCTATGTTGCATATGTTTCTTCTTCGTAACTGGATCATGTTCACCTCCTCAATTGATTTGAGACTTATCCAAAATTCCACTGTCAGCAAAAAGGGTTTTAAGTATACCTTAACGTCAATCTTCAGAATTAAATCGACTTCCGTTTTCTTGATCCTTTCATGATCCGTGTTAAATCTTTCCTGATGTGGCATTAGTATCGTTTACTGAGAATGATTATTGTTTTGTATTTCTGACTATACTTACAATTATCTGTATTATACATGTATTCATGCGAACTGTTCAGGTTAACAAATGTCTAGATGTTAATGGATATTGAGATGTCACATTAAAGCCCAAGTTTAGTTTTGGGGATTTCTTTTTTATTTGAAAGTTTTATGCCCAAAGGTCACATCACACCAATTCTGAACGTCTTTCGTTTTTTTTTTTTTATTAATTAATGAAAAATCTCGGTTTTACGGGATACCCCCAAGATCTTCGACTATATTTTACATTATAGCATCCAAAGGGTTAATCAGGGTGTTAAGGTTATCTGAGTTATATTTCATCAGAAAGAGCAGACTCTGATCTTTCTGATGAGGTATAATTTGGATAACCTAAACACCGTATTAACCCTTTGTATGCTATAATGTAAAATATAGTCGAAAATCGCCCGGGGTACCCGGTAAAATCTCGGGGTCCCCCCCCCCGAATTTTTTCATTAATTAATATTAACAAATTGTTATTGGTGTGATGTGACCTTTGGGCATAAAGCTTTCAAATAAAAAAGAAATTCCAAAACTAAACTTGGACTTTAAACAGGGGAAAACTTCTGTTATCACGAACAAGTTTTCTTCAGCGTAGAATTGGAGTTAGATATATTTGCGTCCGTATCATTTAATTATATTTCAGGATCTGTCAGAACGTTTTATCCAATTAAATGGTCGATCGATGTAGGAGTATATAATTTATATCAAGTGAGAAACCTTTGTTTGATCGCCATCAACAGGTTGCTGTCTTATTGCAAAATGTTGCCAATAAAAGCAGAAGTGATCAGTGAAAGTTTGAGAAAGATTAGTCAATAAGAATAAAACAATATGGCATCAATTCAGTCAAACTAAAGTACATCCTCACCCTTACCATTTGACCCATTTATACTCCTGCAATGGACAGTGGGAGAGGGATAATGGCAGAGAAGTGTATCAAAGACACAGAGCGCCGCAATAGGATTTCGAACCGACTGATCTCGTAACGAGGGAGTTCATGCCTTACCACTAAACCACGACGTTCTCTTAGGTGGGGCGCGGAAGGGGGGGGGGTTGAACATTTCTCTCCTTCTTTTCAGGTCCTACAAAAAAGAAGTCTTCCCCGATTCACCCAATTGATGTTTTAAAATATTACTTCATAACTTACAAATTTATATTAGTATTCGTCTCGTTTCCTTTTCATTGTCTTGCAGACAGCTTACATCGGACCAAGAAGGTTAGATAAGATTCTATCAGAGATTTCTTGGAACGATTGACGGCCTGAGGTAAAACAAAATTATATCTATATTTCAACATCCTTACCGATATCCACGTTTATAATTCGTACTATACTTACTACAAAACTGTGTACGTACAAATTGAATTATTTGACGTTATAAAAGATGCTATATACATTGATCATAAATGTCAAATTTTTAAAGAATGCAAGATGTGCACTTATCGACGTCAATTCATTTTCGATCAGAGGAAAGTGAATAATGCACACTAAAATTGTCATCCTTTGATCATTTTCCACATGTACGTCATTCATTATATTCCACATTCATTTCGCTATAATTAGCAAACAAAACAAATTTATAATGAAACAGCTCAGAAAACAGGCAAATGAAGATTCACCGGGAATAATTGTGTTTCTTATTTATATATTTCTCTTCGAGATTAATGTATGGAATTAAATTTCCATTATTATTTATTTAAAACGTATTTCATATTTTAGATGCATTGTTTGACAAGAATCAAGAACTCATTATATAAATACTAATTGATTAAAAAAAAATATCGAATTCTGTTTTAAAAGAATATAGTGGAAACAGACTAATGTAAAAAAAAAATGTTGAAATACTAAATCTCTAATAGGATGCCTGCCATGGTAGGCTACTCAACTTAATTAAAAAAAAGCTTCAGCTTTTCGAAAGGATTCATAACTGTGGCAATTATGAATCCTTTCGAAATGATAATTGGGATTACTTTGTTTTTAGAACTCCATTCCGGGATATTGCTCCTGAAACTTCCCACTTTGTAATCATTAAATTCAGCTGTCTTACCCGAACTAGGGGTTGTCAATCTAATAGATCTATTCAAATCTAAGCAAACATTACACAATGAAGACGGGGGAATGTAAATAAAACGATTGTCCATATTCACCTCGTAATTCAACTCTTGTTTTATATTTATCGTATCCTGTCAGAAATTGAATGTTTTGTAATTTTTTGTTTGGAGGTTACTTTACTGACCACAAGTTTTTGATCGAGTACCGGTTCATAAAACTTAAGATCGGATAGATTTGTTTTATCAGGTTTTTGCTCTTATTTCCCTGCTGGGAATATTGAAGGGGGAGGGGGGTATGGAACGCCCTCCTGGACAGAAAACGTCATCAAGCGTACGTACGCTCCGAGAGTACGTACTCTCAATTCGAGCGTACGTACGCTCAATTCAACCAATCAGAGCGCCCGATTTGAGTACATTCCGTACGTACGCGATTGCATACGTCATCTTGAGTGTACGTACATGTTTGTCCGTACGTATGCAATTGCGTGCTTTGCCGACCATTTCTAATCATCCAATCAAGAATCCCGTTACTAACACTACCGACGCGAGACAGAACTTAGCCGGCCCAAGCGGGTTGAATGTGTGTGTGTGTGTGTGTGTGTGTGTGTGTGTGTGTGTGTGTGTGTGTGTGTGTGTGTGTGTGTGTGTGTCTGTGTGTGTGTGTGTGTGTGTGTGTGTGTGTGTATGTGTGTAATGTGTGATATGCGTGTGTGTGTTGGTCGTGTCTTTGGGTCTGTGTGGTGTGTCTGTCTGTGTGTGTGTGTGTGTGTGTGTGTGTGATAGGTGTGTGTGTGTGTGTCTTTGTGTGTCTTTGGGGGTCTTGTGTGTGTCCTGTGTGTGGTGGGGTGTGTGTGTGTGTTCTGTGTGTGTGTGTGTGTGTTGTGGGTGTGTGGGTGTGTGGGTGTGTGTGTGTGTGTGTGTGTGTGTAGTGTGTGGGTGGGTGTGTGTGTGTGTGTGTGTGTGTGTGTGTGTGTGTGTTGTGTGTGTGTGTTTGTGTTTGGCCTGAATATGATAAGCTGGGTTTATTAGCAAATCTGATAACAGCTTTGAATAAGGAAAGAAATACAGGCCAAACTTACCGCGTTTATTCCAGTGGATCAGAATACATGCTACCATTCGGGTAAAACCTCACTGTCTGTTCTATCCCAACACTACTTAATTGTCGTTGCTGACAGTATATTACATAATATATTGCAAGTGCAGGGTCTTTACACTATAGCCTAAGTGGCTATAGCAAAATACAAGCTAAACATAGTAAGTGAACTATAATAATATCTTGTGTTCCTAATCACCCGAAGCACTTAGAAATAAATCTGTAAAGCATTGCACATTTAACACAGAGCCGAAGGATGTTTAGCAGCTTAGGGAAAAATTGTCATGTCGCATAACTAGCTTAACTTGGAAAATTAGTTCTGATCTTAACATCATTCTAAGCGAAAAAGTGTCTACTCTATTCCGAATATCAAACACATTATACCAGACAGATAACAACATACCTCTAAACAGATTAAGACCGCTTTTGTTGGCAATAGCGGAGGGAGAACAAAAACGGTTAGATTAAAAAAAGAATACAATAACTCAATTGAAATCCTGATACCAAGCCAAATAGTTGCTTTGAAAAGTTTTAACTGACCGTTGTATAACTATATGTCCGTAAAGTATACCATAAGAAGACGGTGAAATGTAACCCGTATGCATGTGGTCTGGTGTGATTTGTGAAGAATTATTCACATTGTAAGTGAAAAACTGCTAATTTTACCTAAAATAATGATGAATGCCGGGTTCTTATCCGGTGATCTTCTGTGTCCCAAATTTATTTCTAGTATCAGTGTAGGTGGCGATATAACTCATCGCCGTTCCATGTGGATTTAATGAGCAATTATAAGTCGGAATAAACTATTAGCTGGATCAGTGACAATAAAAGTCATTTACTTCGCGAACTCAAATGTTTGGTCAGCAGAATGCAGAAAGAAGAAAGTTTAATAATAAATAATGATAATAATAATAATAAATAATAATAATAAAATAATAATAATAAATAATAATAATAATAATAATATAATAATAATAATTAATATTAAATAATAATACTCGTCATTCGCGATAAAATACGCGTGTTTATTGCAAGGTGTAACTAGCGAAATATTCTTAGCTCGCTTAGATAATTTCTTTTCGCCCCTAAAAAAACAAATTGAAAAAAGGTTATGTATATCCATCATTGCAAAGCCCAAATCTTTAATTTGTTCAGCATAGCCTCTTCAAATCATCCTTGCATATTGACTGAATAGTTGGAAAATTGCTAACCAGATTTGACTAATGAAATACCCGTTTTTTTCTTGTGTATAAATTTTCATGCATCGAGTCAATAAAGGTACTTGTATTTCCCGAATTTTGAACTTAATATCAAGAGGCTATCCCGATAAAGTTATTTTCTGCAGTTGTTCTTAATTCTTCGTCAGTGACTATGTTATTTAACAAAGATTTAAACGAAAATCTGTTAACTTATGTAAACAAATCCATCTGAATCTATGTTAGGTAGGACAATTTCAACAAATTTCTAAAGCGCCCTGTAAATAAAAAGAAATAATGCGTAGAAAATGACTTTAGTCAACCGGAAGTTTGTTATTCATTTATTGTTTATCATAAGATTTCACCAATCGTGAAATCCCAGTACTTGCAGCATATAGGCATACCCAGGATTTTTCAAACCGTGTCATGTTTCACGTCCAAAAAACAGGCGAAGCGAAATCAAAATACTAAAAAGATCTATGTTAATATATCAGATCCACGGCAAAATTCACGGCTTGAATCTAGTCCAGTTACAGCAAAACAGCGAACAGGAAAAAGACAAAAACTACACCCCCCCCCTAAAAATAATTGTGGGGTCCGACCAGGCGAAATTTTTTCAGCGGGCAAAATCATGTCGCTTTCACGGGCGCAACGCGCAAAGGCGAAAATCCCCCCTCCCGCAACTCCCTCACCCCCCACAAAAAAAACCGGACAGATCAGATTCTTGGTAACCTTTTCACCGGCCACACCAAAAAAGAAAAATAAATAAAGCGGGGGCTGTGAAATCATATCCGGTTCGTAGCCAAACATCCATTTCTTTCAGACTTTAACAACGCCGCTTTTTTAACAGGGATGTTTCAACACCCCAAAACACGCCTTAACATGTTTAAACATGCGAATACTTGAATAGGCTTCTAAGAAACTTTGATTACATACTGAAATCTGTACATTTATGTATTATGGAATTTTATTTTGATTTATACAGATCTTTTATCATAATTGTTGTTGTTTTCTAATTATTAAGCCAAATGTATAAATATAATCCTCAGGTAGAAAAAAAAGTACATTTCAGTGGTTGCTATTATAACGGATTAGGAATTCAAAGAATATATCAATAAGAAATGTTTAAAACGTATTTTTTTTTTTTTTTTTTTTTTTTGCAATTGGAATTTGTGAGCTTTTGCCTTCTGGCATGTATAATTTGAAAGAGTTATAATATGTCGCCGATTTTTTTTCGTTTCTGGTGTTAATTTTTTTTAAAATAATGCATGGAGAAAATACGCAGAGCATGGAGCCTTTTAATATATATTTTTTTATCCTGTAACTTAAAAAAGGCGGGTCCATGAATTGATCTGAATGCATTTCCAGCTAATCATTATATAATTAAAGATGAATTTGAACATGTTTCTGTACAACATTAATTTGCAGCTGCTAGTGATCGACTATATATGGCTTTAAAAGATTTTGCTTTTTCCCGATACCCTGCTGACGAACTGCCAAGGTGTTGCAAGCACCTGCTTTCCGTTTGTTCAGATATGGCCTCATTTGGGCTCATTAGCCAACTCAAGAATCCGCTTTTCGGGTTTGAATGTAACTTCAAGAGGGCGTTATGTTACTTGCACAATTTTGCGAGACGTGCCTGCAGCACGTCTTCAAAAATATTGTAGCAAGTTTTTTTTGACAGTTATGAAATATGCTGTGACACATGTTTTAACGTCGACATCAAAGGGGCAAAGTCTTAGCTTTCAATGCTGTTTTGTTTTATTCAATTTGGCTTGTTTTGATCTCGAGATATGCTCTCTACACAGCAAAAGGGTGTCACTTTTTACTTCATTGAACTGTAGTAAAAGTGCAACATTAAATTGATTTTACCTTTTTTTTTGTAACCGTGAAGCATATCCAGGCAGGAATAAAATAAAAAAGCGCAGCACAGAACAGAACAATGAACGCATTTAATAAGCTAAGACTATACCTGATGGTGATGTAAGCATTACGTCACTAAAAATATTTTCTCATCACCAAAGAGGCACATTTTTTTTTATTTTGAGACGAACACTGTATTATGCACCCAGCATACCCCTCCCCTATAATACCCCCGTATAAGTACTCGAATTGTTTTCTGATCAGCCCGCGTAATGCCACGTGATAAACCAAAATGAACTTGTTTAATCGTAACCGCATGACAAATAATGTAGATATTACTATTTACGCCATATCCAGCAACCTAACATGTATTAGGTCATTCGAAATATTTCTGGTACTAATTTGTAACTTTGTTTGTGTGCAACGCCTGGTCACGGATACAAGGAAAAAACCAAATTCCTGTATAATAGTCGATCACTGGCTACAAATTATTTTGTCCAAATGTAATTTAAAATCGTCTCATGATACTTAACTCTTATAACGTGCCGGAAGCGATTTTAACTCTATGGAACTGTATTACTTTGTCCGGCAGATCTGCGACTTTTTCGGCACGTTAAGAGGTTAAAACAACATGACTAGTTGGAAATTGGCAATCAGATTCGATTGCAGGAACTCGTTTTCCAAGTTAATGATTTTCGCGCCTGGGTAAATAAGGGTTCCGGCTTGACTTCCCAATTCAAATAAATAAAATTTATCAATGAGGCAATAAGATATGGTTATTTTCTTTAGTAATTTTATGAGTAAATTCCTACAGGAAGTTAGTGGCAGAACAGGCAGCTGAAGAATCTATAACAGCAAAAACAGCAAAAATCAGTCACTGTATAACTCTTCAAATTAGGAATCATGATAGGTAATTTTTCATAAATTTCAGAATATTTGCCTTTTGATAATAATCATAACCGGCATTTAATATATGCGGGCATAAATCAAACATATTGCCTTATAATATTTAGACACAAACATTACAGAAACATTTATGTACATATTCAATAGAATGAAACCAAGTTCATACTAAAAAATTTTTTACTGTATTTTAGCAATATAATAAGGAAAGATTATACCATTTTAGCCTGACTACAGGCGCTACAGGCGCTGTTCTAGAGCGATTTTTTTTTTTTTTTTTGGGGGGGGGGTGGGGTGGGGGGGGGGGCTACATGGGGGCTTGATGGAACATTGCAAGGCGAAACGACGAGCGGGGGAATGCATAGAAAAGACGTCACGCGGTGATGTAAATTAATAATTTCAAAGGTATTTATGAAGGTTATTAGGAATATGGTTTCAAAAAATTAGCAGAAAGTAAAGTAAAAACGGTAGACATGGGGCAGTGAACACTTGCGAGGAAGCCGAAACTCCGACGGGAAGGTGGGGGGAAGGGGTGGGCGGGGGGAAAACCGCTCCCAGGAGTAATACTTTTTGAAATACGCAAAAAAAAGGAATTTGGGTTCTAGGCATTTGTCAATACATATTTTTTGGCAATGGTAATATTTATCAAGATAGGGATTCGGAATCACACTTTGCAGGGAGCGAGTACCAAGCTGGGGAGGGTGTGGGGAGGGTGTATATAAGTATACTTGCTCGGGGTGGGGACGGGTGTCGAATGGGGAACCAGCACGGCAAGAAATGTTTTGAAATACAAGTAGTAAAGAACATGTTTTTCCAAGACAGTTAATACATATTTTAAAGGTATATTCATGGGGCGTCGATAGCCGTGTTTCGGATGGGGGGGGGTGAAAAAGTCAAAAACTTTTCGGCGCGGCTTACGTGCGCCGATTGTAATACAGGCCAGTTCATTCATTTATTTATTTCAGGTTTTTCATTAAAAACAATAACATAATGTAGCATACATGATATTTGAAAGGCCAAGAAAAATGAAAAAATAACCCGAATTTTGCGCGCAGCAAGCGCCGAAAATTTGACAATTTGTAGATATTTGGCTGGTATTCTTATGCTATAAAGTTTAATGTTTAAGTGCTTTCAATACTTTTCGTGTAATTGCTCAATTAAGACATTTTTGAGGTTGTCAAATATTGGTGAGGGGTGGGCGGGGCAAAGTCGAGATTTTTTGCCCATCTCCCGCCCGCCCCCCCAACCGCCCGACCCCCCTCCCTCTCCCCCCCCCCCTAGGATCAACGCCTCTGGGTATATTTTATGAAAATTTAATAGGGATTGTTGTCAGGATTTTCAAGAAGATGTACGGTAATGTAGACCTATGTGAAAAATGTACAATGGGTAGTCGAGGGAGCGAGCGACCTAGCAGGGGTAGAATTTTTTTGAAAATATGTGTTAAAAAAGACTTGTTTCTGGCAATGGTAAAATACAATTTTAAACATTTTTAATTACTTCTTTCTTTCAATATTTCATCTTTGCTAGATCGCTTCAGTTTTCATCATAAACAATTTTATTTTTGTCCCAAAGTTGTTAGGGGGGAGAGCATTTTTTTGGGGGGAGGGGCAAGTCCTCCAAGTCGCCCCACCCCCCGCTGTCACCGTAGAACCGCGCGCTGCCTGAACTAGTCGACCAATATTTTTTTTATTGATTTACTGTTTGATAAAAAAATCCATACAATATTAGCAATGACATGAAGCAAGGATTATAATCACATTGCTAATGATAACAAAATAACAACAGTAATGATAAACAATTAATGATAATAATAATATAATAATAAAAATAAAAAACATAATAAAAATAATAATAATAATAGGGCGTCAGCTACGGGAGGGGGCGATTTCTTGGTTGCATTTTGCCGGGAATTTTGGGCTTGCAAATTTTTTTTGGCCGCCAAAATTTTCCTTTCGATGTTTATTTGGCAGGGAAAAAATTGGCCTTTCAAGATTTTACCCTGGGCGCCGGGCCCGCTGTGATGGGGGATACTGAACTACATCTCCTTTTGCAAGAGCTAACCCAGTTACAGACTAAAACAATCCCACTGTCAGACTTTGACAACCCCTTTTCATTAGTTTGGCCTTCGCGATTTGCTGTTTTGGCCGTCATAAATTCGAACGTCGGCTGATAACTTTGTTCTTTTTGCTTTAGTTTTTTGGCTTTTTCGCTTCGCTTGTTTATTTGGCCGTAAAACAGACAAGATTTTGCGCAGCGATAAGCACGCCCATCAAATCCCGAAATTGCCTATGGCCTGCAAGTGCGCGCAAAATAATTACTGTGACCTATGAAAATCCCGCTTATTTTAAAATTCTAAGGTCATGAACGGAATAAATTCTTCATTCTTAAATAAATTAAAAAAAGTAATTGCCTCCCTTTGCGCATATTTCAGATTTCATCCAGCGTATTCACCAAATTACTGACGTCTGCGACGTTAATTCCTGTATAAGTCAAAAAACATCACCCGCACAAATGAAGCAATTACCGTCACGGTCGCAATTTCTGTTTTTCCTTTAAAAATCTTGAAAAATACTGCAATAGTTATAACACATTTATGACTTAGAAATGATTTACTCCAAATCCGAACAATATATTTTCGAAAAAAAAATAATTCATCGATATAGCTAGTATTTAATTTTATAGAGAAAAAGAGAGAAAGAAGAAGAACGAAGAAGAAGAAGAAGAAGAAAAGAAGAAGAAGAAGAAAGAAGAAGAAGAAAGAGGGATAATGATAGTAATAATTCATAAAGTAAATAAGTAGTATGTATTGTAATTATTATTCCTAAACAATAACGGAGCGCAACAAATAATAATCATGATTAGTAGCATGTAGTAAAGTAGTAGTAGTAGTAGTAGTGTAGTAAGTAGTAGTGGTGTAGAGTAGTTGTTGTAGACGCAGTACTAGTAGTAGTAGTAGGTGTTGCGGTTGTTAATTGTTGTTGGTTGTTTATTAATTTTATTGTTGTTGCGTGGCTATGCACATTTGCGGGCTTTGAATATAAAAAAAAACAGTCAAAATGCGAAAATTTGTTGACTAAAGTTATATTGCATTTCTACGATATATATATTTTTTTTATTTACAGGGCGTTTTGAAATTAAGTGAAATTGCCTACTGACATAGGTTACATGATTGAATCTTGGCTTACATACAGTACATAATTTTTCGTTTATATCTTTATCAAAGCACTTATAGTCACAGCCAGGAATTAAGAACAACAACTGCAGAAAATAAGTCTTTATCTAGAATGCCTTTTGATACTTCCAAATTTGGAAACACAAGACACTTTATTGACTCAAAGCATTAATTTTTTACATAAACTAAAAACCACTGGTTTCTATAGTCAAATGTGGTTGTAATTTCGCAACTTGTCAGATCTAGTAGACATTGCAAGATGATTTGGAGAGGTATCTGAAACAAAATAAAAATGTTTGGCTTGCAAAATGATGGATTTTCAGCAACTTTGTTATTAGGAGGCGAAAAAGAAAATTCAATGCGGGTAAGAATGTTTCGCCAAGATATACTGCATAAAGCAGTTTATTTATAAACAGTTATTATATGAATGTCCGATTTTTTTTTATTAATTATTATTTAATCTTTTCTGCATTCTGTAACCAAAACTAGGTTTCGGAGTAATGTATTAATCAGTTAATGTCACTACCTGATGTTTGAGCTTCAAATTGGAATAATTCTGTCCCCAAATCACAGCAGACACAATGCATATAAGTGGTTTTAATTTCACAAGTCTCTATGTATAGATGGCGAATACTAGTAACGGACCTATACAAGGTTATGTCAACTTTTCAAAAAACAAACTATTTGCCTTGGAATCCAGGAATTTCAATTGAAGTATTGTACATTGACCGTTTTATTTCTGCCCCGCTATTGCCACAAGGGTCTTAATTCTGTTTTAAAGAGGAATGTATTTATCTGTCTGGTATAATGTGTTTGATATCAGAATAGAGTAGACCCTTTTCTTAGAATGATAAAGATACAAAACAAGTTTCCAAGTTAAGTAGATTATGCACATGACATTCATTTCTAAGCTGTAAAAGCATTCTTCGCTTGCGTTAAATGTGCATGCTTTAACAGATTTATTTCTAGTGTTAGGTTTGATAGAACAAATATTTTTATTGTCCCTTTATGTAATAGCACTTAGGCCTATAAGTGTAAAGACGGGCACTGTTGCAATATATATGTCAATATACTAGTAGCAACGGCAATTAAGTAGTGTTGGGATAGAACAGACCAGGAGGTTTTACCGAATGGTGATGTATTCTGATCACTTGAATAAACGCGTAAGTTTGGCTGTATTTCTTTCTTATTCAAGCTGTTATCAGATTTTGTAATAACCCAGCTTATCATATCGGCAAACACAAAACTACACACACACACACACACACACACACACACCACACACACACACACATTACACACAACACACACACCACACACAGAACACACACACACATACACACAGAAACACCACACACACACAGACACTCGACACACACACACACAAACACACACAGCACCAAAACACACACACACAGCACCACACACACCCAGACCCCGCAAAGACGCACAAAGACAGACACACACACACACACACCACACATCCACACAGAATAAACACAGACACCAGACAGAGCAGAAAAAACGACACCATTCACAAAAATAATGCACAGACACACGACACAGACACAAGACCCCCCAAAGACACACACCACACACGCACACACACACACACGACACACTTACATCACACACACACACACACACACACACACAACCACAGCACACACACACAACAACACACACACACACACACACACACACAGACGCCCCAATAGACACACACACATCACACACATACACACACACACAGCACCTACACCAC
>JZLH01S0602712.1:24133-36129 GCA_001188425.1 Eucidaris tribuloides | reverse complement strand
TATGGTCCTTTAATATCCCTCATGAAATATTCATGGACATTTTCTGAAATCGCAATTGGATTTGATTGATGCTAAACGATCAAACATAATTTACTAGAAATTAAAAATCCTCATCCACAGCTCCGTATATTTTTCACTATTTTTGTCTCCGCAGCACTGCGCTAGACAACTGCGCATGCTCACAACACCGAAATCAAATGGCGTCATCATTCGCCGGCGAAACTCAAAAATGGCAAATATTTAGTATACTAATACCATTTATTTTTATTTTAATGTTATTTTAACATTTCATTGGTGATTACATATGAAAGATATTAGCGTTTGACCCTTCGATTATTTAGCAGGGCCGCCGATTTAATGAATCATAAAGTTGAAAATGCGGCAAAATTGTTACAGAAATAATAACTCGCCATCGGCCTACTACGGCTAGGCCGGCTGCGGCTTACTGCGCCCAGCGCCCGCAGCAACGTGTGCGGGTGTGTATGCATATATACATACTGCAGGACTGGCACAGACCAATTTGGTCAGTTGCGTAGAAAACTTTTCGCGTTTCGGAAGGCAGCTGGCGATTGTATAGTGTTTCTAAAGCTCGAGGCGAAGGGGCCTTCATCCTGGGCCATGACCCGAGGCTTGCCGAGGGGTCATAGCAAGGAATCAGGATGGAAGGCCCCCGAGAGCCTTTAGAACAACTGTTAGATTGTTATGCCTCGAATATTAAGGCAGTCACTTTAATCTTTACTCGAGAAAAAAGAAAAAAATCTTGCTCTTTTTTAAAGAATCGAAAACCAGCTGCTGCAGAACAAGAGGAGTCTTTGCACTTGGCCTGACGTGTTCACGAAGCCAAGCTTTCGTGCTCGTGAAAATGCGACGGACCACGTTAGATCTAATATCTACTGTAACCATTAGCCTTCATAGGGAATCAGGAATTGCATAAAATATGTATATCTAATCAATATCCGAGTCGGGCGACAAGACACAGAGTCAGATTGAATGGAATTATTTAAGTATTTAATGAAAATAATAAAACAATATAATAGATGGGGTATGATATAGATTCAGGAATAACAACATTTTGAACTCGGTAAAAACAAGTATAATGGTTATGAAATATACAAATTTCATGAAATATCCCAAACAAGCGACAAGATGCACAATCTGGTTAAGTGGTATTACTTAATTATTTATTGAAAATAATATGAATAAATAACTGGGTAGATTCAGAAAGTACACCTGAACTCTGTGGAACATTACTTGTGGATACATATGAGAACTGGGTGTAGGCGTGCTGGTAAAAAAAAAAAAACTTTCGTGCACTCGCGCGCACTCGCACACACACACACACACACACACACGCGCGCGCGCGCGCACACACACACACACACACAACACACACACACACACCACACACACACCACACACACACACACACACGCACACACACACACACACACATGCACACACACACACACGCGCGCGCGCGCGCACACACACACACACACACAACACACACACACACACACACACACACACACACACACACACACACACACGCACACACACACACACACACATGCACACACACACACACACACACAAACAGACTAACACAGGAACATGCACACTCACATAGCACTTTAAAGTGAGAACGAAATGAACGTTAATGACGTGCGTTGCATACAAATTTCAGAAGCAAAGTCACACATACACGCACATAAAGAATACACACACGGGCACAAACACACTCATATTACACATTTCGTAATAAACATTACCGGTATATCGGAAATGTGTCATTTATTATCAAAATAGATGCCATCTTAATGCCATAATGAAAGTTTAGTGCATAACATCACAATGAATTGTTGTTTCAAAGACCTTAGTCTGCAAGAGTGTGTGTGTGTGTGTGTGTGTGTGTGTGTGTGTGTGTGTGTGTGTGTGTGTGTGTGTGTGTGTGTGCGTGCATTGCGTGTGTGTGTGCTGTGTTTGAGCTTCTGAAAAATGGCATGCATACGGTCAATGAATTCTCTCATTTTAAATGTGCTACGGGAGAGTGTGTGTGGGCGCGCGTGTGTTTGTACGTGTGTATGTATTCGTGTGTTTGTTTGTATGTGTGTGTGTACGTGTCTGCGTGCGCGCGTGTGTGTGTCACTTTGCTTCTGAACAAAGTATATATTTCATTTGGTACATTCAATTGGCTGTACTCTGGCGCAAATCGACTTTTGCATCCTCGCAAACAATGCCTCATATATCCAAGCGTGAACGCAAAGTACACGAAAATGATACCAAATGACTTGGGATAAATCACTCTTTCCAAATATATATGATAAACTATCATTCATATCTGATTTTGAAAATTATTCGCAATTTTCTAACGGTTAACTTTTTTTGACTCACACTGTATAGGTTTGTCTTAAAAGATACTAAAACACGATTATAATGTGATATGTGAACATTTTCTCACCCCTCCGAGACTTTCCTTGTTTTTTAATACAGTGTATTTGCTAATATTATGCATTCTTTAGTCATTAAATGATGCTAAAAATACACATTTCATATGTGAAAATATTAAATTTTCTCACCCTGAGAGGGGAACCCCTTCCTAGACCCTCCCCAATTTATCACTGACAAAACAACATTCGCTACAACCTTTGCACCAAAAATGCCAATTATGAATTCCTTCATCCAAGAATGGCCGGTGAAACCACACATTTTCAAGTGCAAAAATGTCATCCCAGACCCTCCCCAATTTATCGCCAATCAACAATTTCCACACCTTTTGCACAACGAAAAGAGACGAAAAGAGAGGTCAATCATGCATGCCTTCTTGAAAAATGGGCGCTGAAACACACCTTTTCAAGACAAAAATGTCAAATGTTCTCACCCTGGGAGGGGAACCCCCTCCCAGACCTCCAATTCATCACGAATCAACAATCGCTACACCTTTTTGCACTCCAGCAAAATACAAGATTTATGTGTTATTTCAAATGGAGATCAAAAATATGAATTTTGGAACGTAAGCATTAAAACGGTGGTTACTTAGATTTACATGTACGATCAAAAACACATGGTAGGGTGGAATCGATCCCCCCCCCATCCTGGAAACAAATGGATGCCTCCGTTTACGCCCTTTGAACAACAGTTATAGTCGGCATTTAAAAATTTTGCCAGTCGGCAAATTGACTATGTACACCCCCCCCCTTCAAAATGGTCTACTGACGCCCCTGGCCCTGAGCTTTATACGGTTGTAATGTATAGAAGTTTGCCATCGGTAATCTGCGGAAAAAATTGTAGGTAATTTGGCTTCTACATCCCCACTTAAAAAGGTCTAGCTACGCCCTGGATGCAGAAAATTAAAAAAAAAATCCGTATTGGGGGCGCGATGACCTTTGCTTATATACCGTATGGACGTATTACAATCATGGACAAAAGTTTGGAATATTTTTATTTTTTTTGCATTGCCCTATTTTAAAGTGCAGATTTCTTACGATTAATAATCAATCACCCATGCAGAACAGATCATTGACCAATTCAAATGACTTCTACTCAGGGGCGACGTCAAGGTAAAATTTAAGGAGGGGGTGAAATCCGTCAAAATATTTTGCCCGCCCTTTTACTCGCCAAACTGCAAGCCAAACAGCGTCCAACAAGAGGGGGCAGGGGGCCGACGACGACAAAAATGATTTTCTGCCCGCCATATTTTTTTTACTAGCTAAGTTAACAACAATACGGGAGCAAAATTTTCGAAAAAAAGGGTAAAATTTCCGTCATTTTAGTAAGTTTTTTAAAAAAATAGGAGGCGGCCGCCCCTGCCTTTCTGTGGCACCTTCCCTGGAGTCTCTACTTCAGGACAAGAATAATTAATATAACTAAAAATGCATTTGGTACAAAGAACATATTCCGAACTTTTGTCCATGGCTGTACTTCATTTAAGGTGTCAATGAATTAAGAGCCGGCAAATACATCGTTTGATAGCCAGTTTGAATACAGGTGCCCCAACACCTTCCGTGTTTGCATACAGCGCCATTCGTGCTCTTAACGTAAATTATTATCGTATTTATTATCCAAATGAATGCTCTGCAAAACACACAAAAAAGGAACGTAAAAGGACGCCTGACCCAATCTGCCCTGCCTGAATGGTGTCGTTACAGAATTAGCCTGTAAACAAAGTACGCGTCTGGTGATAGAAACGAGCAGGCTATTTTGATAGTGCAATGCCTTGTAATGGGCATCATTAATTATTTTGTGTATAAGGGGAAAATTTATTATGTAGTCCAATCGCTTCTAATTCTTTCCATTTCCAAAATGGAGTACAAGCATGATAACAGTTTCTCTCTTTTTACTCTAATAAATGCACTGTCCGATAAAAGTGTTCAACGCGCATAATTGCTTTTAAATGAATAGCCGTTATCATTATATGGTATAACCTACTGAATAATGATTAATTTAAGACCAAATGGAATCCATGCAATCAGTTGGGGATGCATTATCTGTCATGAACTTATAAGAATATTAATCATGGTCAACACTATTTGGATTAATAGCAATAATTGACTGAATCATTTAAATGGCGTTTTCTATGATAGAGAGGATTTCTCGTCAGATCCGTGCAACTGATAAATCTGTCGTGGGGTGTAAATTCCGAGTTAATGACGGATATTACGTGTTTGAAACCCCTTGCTCATCACGCCCATCGAATGAATGAGAACTAGAATTAGAAATTAAAAAGGGATTGGATTTCACAGCAATACCGCATGACCTCAGCCTTGAGAACCTTCGGCAGCACTGAGAGTAAAGGTGCTGGTAGGGGCCTACGTATACATTGCTGTCTCTGGTTAGAAACCACCGTAACTCAATGGTAGGCTACATCAATCTCACGTCAAACGGAAAAAGCGACAATAGCATACATTGAAAGTACCCGGCCACCTTGGATTACAATTGGAATGTTTTGTCTTGGATTCTTGGATTCGACGCGTACGCCGTATTCTTGCAGGTCCCGACCTGCTCACATGACCTACTCACGCACTTTATTATTGTTCCGCGAAGGAACTTTGCTATAGAGCCATCATCTTCAACGGGTGCTAAAGGTCTACACTGTAAAAATACTAACCACTCTTATAAACACCTTTCTGTAACACTTTACAAACACTTGAACACGTTTACCGGGAAATTTACTTTGGTTTACTTTGGTTGTCGATCTAAAGCTCGTAGCTTATTTACCCCTCGTCACTTTGGGTAGTCTCTGGTATGGTAAATACTTCAGAGGGTGATCCTTCCAGTGTCTCTCAAGAGCTGACTTGAACATGTTGATGAACTTTGCTGTGACTGCTTCCTCTGGCAAGGAATTCCAGTTATTTACACTCATTAACGAAAAGGCATTCTGACGTAGCTGCAATCTACAACTTTGCTTCTTGAGTTTCATACTGTGACCTCTAGTTCTTCCAGTATATTGTCCATCTCAAAGAATTTGATCATGTCAATCTTGTCAATTCCTTTGAACATCTTGTAGATCTGGATGAGTTTGTGATCTTTGTCTTCTATACGAGAGAGTAGGCAATTTCAAGACTTCCAGGCGTTCTGGATACTCAAGGTGACGGAGATGAGGTAAGAGTCTCGTTGCCCTCTGCTGCACTTTCTCAAGTAAGTCTTCGTCCCTCTTTAAGATTGGAGTCCATACAGAGTTACAGTGCTCAAGGGTGGGTCTTACTATGGATTTGTAAAGCTTTAGCCATCCCTTTTCCTTTAAAGTTGTGAATGTTCGTTTAATGATGCCCAGTTTTGCATTGGCTCTCTTCGTTACATCAGCTACATGAAATCATAAACACTTTTAGTTAGAAATTCTTTGTATTATCTATTTGTTATCAAAGTTCGTGCTTATTTCTGGAACACTTCATAAACACTTGAACACATTTCATAAACATGATTAGGTGTTTAGGTGGTGAAAATCATAAACGCATCAACAAACATTTTTGTAAGCACTTAATAAAAATGTTGGTTGAAGCGTCTATGATTTTTAGCAGATAAACACCTAAACGTTTTACAGTTTCATATTAAACGTGTTTAAGTATTTACAAAGCGTTCCAAATATAAACACGAACTTTTGATATCATATATAGGTAAGACACATAATTTCTAACTTAAAAGTTTTTATGATTTTCAGATAAACGTGTTGAGATGTTTATAAAATGTTACAGAAAAGTTTTTATAAAAGTGTTTAGTATTTTAACAGTGTAGAGATGATGACCATGTCACAGACTGATGATTAGAATGCCAACATTTTACAGCATTTAGTACAGGCGACAATTTCCAAGCGAACAAGGGATCCAAGCGGTAAAATACTTATTTTACCCTCTAATTACCATCGCATACACATCCATTGAAATTTCTTGGTATAAATGTGTCCAGTAGTGAAAGGGATAATATGATCTCAAACAAGGTAACTGCGTCCCAGTTTTCAACGACTACCATGAGACGTTATAACTGTTATAGTTTGCACTTTGGTGTAGCCAAAAAAGAAATGACGTTAAAGGTCAGTCTAAATGTTTTGTTTTGTTTTTTTTTTCTGACTGGCTAACTGAGCCATAAGCCATACAGTAGTTATTAAACGGCAGTGGATTTCTTTGACAGGCCTAAGAATTAAAAGTGGCTGAAAACACTGAGAAAATATTATTTTAAAAGTATTGGACGTACAAACTCAGTTTGGTTCGAGGTATAATAACCGTTAGATTTTGAAATGAATTATTGTATAGCACTTGCCCGTGATATTTTTACCTTCAGACGCTTGAACGGCATAGGTTTTCATCATGTTCGATATGTCAAATCTACTTACAAATTATGAATGTACACCATTTTCTTGCTACAAGAAATATTTTACGGAATAGTGTAAATTATTATTCGAATAGGCCTACCAATAGTTGAACGCCGAAATGGTCCCAGTCAACTGACTCAATTCAGTAAGCATTACACCCAGATTATACAGCCGTTAGTTTTTATGGATTTTTCAAATTCTAGATAGTTACAGATCTTCAAATTTAACAAGTAATATCTGAGGGCCAAAAATGATGTTTTGTTGGGTGTCTGGCATGCGAGACAGATCCTGTTCATTTAATCAGACCATACCTTAAAGGTTAGTGACATGATTGGGAAAACTTGAAAATGCCTCAAGAACCAAATGAGTTGAAGTATATACCAACTATACACTAGCAGGAGTGGATCTCCCACCTGGGAGGATTTGTCTGTAAATTGTTTACTTAAGGAGAATCAAGCATAGACATAGGAATATCTTAATTTTTATTCCGGGGACGATAAAAATAAGCCCCATAGAGAGCAACACAGCAGGTTTCCGTGCTACGAGTGATATTGACATTGTTTATTTAAGAATAAGTCAACGTTTGACTACAAGATTTTCACAGGAGAATCCTTGCATAGTTTACTTGATTCTAGAGTAGTTTCAGCCCAAGTTGAGGACTACCCTCAATCATGTCATTTACCTTTAATAGTTTAATTTCAACTTCAGTATAATTGAGCTGTTACAGGGAATTATCGAAAGTTAACCGCAAACCGCTATAAATAGGCACCATTTTACCGAAAGATCTGCAGTTTTTTGTTGAATTTATGCGTAATTTACGTCAATCTGTGCCGTTTCAACAATCCAAACAATAATAGGGCACGTCAAGGTCTTGTGCAGTAGTGCATTTATTGTGTTCTCTCGTTTTGTAGTCGATCACGCAGTGAAGGACGTGAAATGTGATACATCATAACAAAAAATTGCCGACCCATATCTTGAATAGGCCTACACTAAATTCAGTTCGAAACCAGTTTGCATACAAGGATATACATCACACCGTTTTGTCGTTTAAATGTGGGTTAGGCTTATTCTGCTAATTTTACGTGATTTTTTTTTAATTCAGAGCGGATTTCCATACTGTAAGTCCTATATAGTTCCTGTTGTTAGACAACCTGCCAACAACGTCTGTGACAACTTTTGTGCGTCATAATTATGTTTTCGGTTAACACTAAATCTCAGTGTTTCCGATCGTCCACATTCATACCGAGCAGGAACTCCTGATCGCTCTATTCCACATGTGGTTCGTGTATGACGCCCATTGTGTCCACTGTACTGACAACCACGTTTGTATTCGGCAATCAATCAGACTGCATGTGCTGTGAGGTTAGGCCTTGGACCACTGATTCTCCAATAACCATGGGATACACACGGGTCTTCTTGCTGAGTGTTTTACTTCTGAGTGTAGTCCAGGCCCAGGACGTGGAGCCTCAAAGTGAAACAAGCTCCCAAGGTAAGTACAATTATCGACAAACCCGGCCATTGTTGCCTTAAACACGTTGTTCACCAGACGGTAATTTGAGCTGTATTCTACCCCAAAATGTCTGAAATCCCTGTTTAACATAGCTCTAGATTATAAATAAAGTAATATATTTTGTCGATATAATATAATGAGATGTAAATATGAAATGGTATGATATGGTATGACAATTATGATAATACGATATGATTTACCAGAAAAGAACGATTACACCATACTGTTTACAAAGTTAATCTTAAACCAAAATTTAGAGCCACGGATTAAAATAATTCATTGAATGACAAAAAGGGTGCTGGAATTCAGAATCCAGAAGAAGAGGTTGGAGTGGGTCTATATAATCTCGCTCAAAGGTATCAACTTTACAGTGTTACAACTTCAAAATTCATAAGACATAATGCAGCGATAGCTTTAAAAAGTAGAGAAAGGCACTACAAAACCATTAAATCATAGCTAAAAACTACTATTTAACATACAGAATTTTCAATTAACTCGTGCAAAATTCTATGATGAAAATTTAGCGCTTTTTCACATTTGCCTTACTTTTGCCCCCATTTCGAAAAATGGATCGGCGCCCCTGTTTTCAATATTTTGTTTTAGTTTGTTGTCCATCCTTTAAAACTTTTGAAATATCTTTTGTGGACATTTGTTTTCGTATCATGTGGGAAAGTGGTAACCACAAGGGATCTGTTGGAGTTATTTCTTCTTTTTAACTAAAATAAAATCTAAAATAATGTGTATCTTACGACACATAACTACTTAACTATAAAATTTCACGCGGAAATGACACGTTACCTAAAAATTCCCAATTTATATTGACTTCTGCAATTAGTATCACAACCACACGGTTATCCTCGTTCCTTGTCTGTTTGGACAGCAGGTTACAAAATATTATCAAAAATAACCCTTTTTAAAACGGAACCGCCCCAAGCCGAGAATGATATCACGTGTAAGTAAGCACGCATGCAAACAAAACAGAATGAATTATTCAAGAGTTGGATTTATAGGATTATATTTTCAGTCGTGGAGCAGGATCAAACGGATTATGGTTCGTTTTGCGATGCATCTTGTTTTTTCTTATTACATAGGCAAATTAGTGAATTCGCATCTATATTGGTCTGTTCGGTCTGTTCATTTTCTTCTGAAATTATTCCTATCTGTTTGACTTCAGCATGGTTGTGATAAAAACAAATTAACGTACGTGGAAAAAGCATAAAACCTATCAAAACTATCATCAAGCAAGTTCCGTCGTTCAGTTTTCGAATTAGAACTATATAAACGAGTGGAAATATATAGAAACTGAAATTATTGTAGGAGATCGATCGTGAAAAACACTCAACCCCATATCGTAAACAAAACACTTCAACATAAACGATAAAGACATAGGCCTATCATTGAGAGTAATTGGGACTAGGCGGGAGGTACCTAGTAAAATTGAAATTTGGGATTGCTCGAAGTCGGTTACTTAAAGTTGCTTGTTACGTGTGTGTGTGTGTGTGTGTGTGTGTGTGTGTGTGTGTGTGTGTGTGTGTGTGTGTGTGTGTGTGTGTGTGTGTGTGTGTGTGTGTGTGTGTGTGTGTGTGTGTGTGTGTGTGTGTGTTCATTCATGCGCAACGGTGTTCATTCATGCGCAATGAACATTGAAAAACACTGTCCTTTGCGGACAATTCCATAGCAAATGCTACACTATGAAGCTGTTATTGAAATTTTGTATAGGTAATCCTTCTTTTCAGGCAAATTTCCTTGCCTGGCACTTCATAATCTTCAGGCAACAATCGGTTGTTGTTTTGCAGCAAGAATTTGTTACCTTATAAGACCTTGTTTCTTCGGCACATTTTCCAACTCCAGCAAAAACATGGTTAAAAATACTCGAATTCAAACGATTGGTGGATAAATTAATGAACGGTCTTCCACAAAACCTTCCTTATAAAGTTTCATAACCCAACTCGAATTGTTCATGCATTTACGCAACACCTACAATTGCGGTTTAATGTTCGTTTTGTCACATATTAGTATACTAGTACAGTGTATGTTTTTCCGTCTATTATCAAACAGTTTTTATACAACATTGAAAATTGTCAATTCAGTTTCGTCTTGAGATGCTACGGTGATGCCAATACTAAGTCCAACTTCGTCTTTTGTCAACCTGTTTAACGCTGTTTTCGGGCAATTCCGCAAAT
Source organism: Eucidaris tribuloides (assembly GCA_001188425.1). Lineage (NCBI taxonomy): Eukaryota > Metazoa > Echinodermata > Echinoidea > Cidaroida > Cidaridae > Eucidaris > Eucidaris tribuloides. The sequence goes on along the minus strand of JZLH01S0602712.1, from coordinate 25,631 downwards.
TATAATTTTGATTCACTTTTTACACACACTTTTACATTTGACATTACGTGACGTGACGTGACGTGACGTGACGAAAATGGCCATGAAACCCTATGGTAATAAGGATACGCGTGATGCAAAGGGATGAAGTAGTTTTGATGGTTTGTGTCATATTGTACACAGGGTTAAAATAAAGTAACTTAACTCACTAACCCTGGAATTGTAACAGTTAATTTACACAAATATTGCAGGACAGTTTACCCTTCTATTAGTGTTGTATTACGTACCCTTCCTAATCAAAAGTATTGCAACATGCTCTATAACGCTTGCATCTTGAATTGAGAGCGTCTTTCTGTAATGATGCCCTAATAAAGTTTATTATTGGAAAATAATAGACACTTTCTTCTTCGCGGGGTGTGGTCTTCTTTTTGAGACCGCTTCAGAGGAACATATTGATATTTTTTGTTCGTTGGATGTGTTTCCAAACCATCAATTCGTTTCACAGGATATATAAAACCGAATTACGAAGCTATTGTGAATTAACACCCCACCCCTATAGGGAGGCGAAAAAATGTTAAATATTTATATGTTACAGCCCATCTGTCGTGGGTGTGCCTGTATTTGATCATCTCTCCGCCTTGGAGAAGAAAGGAGAAAGAATATTCATTGACTTCATTTCAAATATTTTTTTTTCCATTAATCAACTTTATTAGGACAACATTACAGAAAGACCCTCTCAAACAAGATCCATGCGTTATTGTGTATGTTGCAATACTTTTGAGTAGGGAGAGTAGCTATAACGAAGTCACAGTTATAAATAATTACGGGACAATATTGATTCCAAAAGAAAAAATTGTTGGTAGTGTGACGCATCCGCGTTGCACCCAAGCGCACGCACTTAGACTTACTTCTTCCATCATGAACTTCTATTCTAATTCCCCCTTTTTTTTCCAAAATTAAGTGTTAAATAAACATTGAACAATCATAACTCTTCAACCGTTCAACCAAGTTTGCTCAAACTTTCACTATTTTTCCTCATTTATTGTTCGCCGGTATTCCCTGAATTCAGAAAGATATCTGGGTCTCCTTTCCCTTTAAAGTTGTCCTAATTGTATTGCATATCCAAGTACTTGTCTACTCATTTAAATTACCAAAATGTATACTTTGTTATGCATCCAATCTTAAATGAGGGCGTTACATCCCAAAATATCAAAAGGTCAACGCACTTCTGATCCGGGGGGGGGGGGGGCGACTCGACTTACAATGTGATACCTATGTGCCGCACCGAAGTCGAAAATCGGGGGTTCTGGAACGGGCTTGAGCGAAAAATGGGGGTCTCCGGACTGGAGCTAAGGCTTCAGAAAACCTCAAAATGCTATGCTCTGGAACTGCACTGCGGCGAAGTTTCGGCGCGCCGTTGGCGCGTCGTGCTGAAAAGGCAATGCTCTGACCCGGCCGCGCCGCGAAGCGGCGCGGAGCAGCAAAAAATCGAAAGCGAAACGGCAAATTTGGGGGTCTC
>JZLH01S0602707.1:100077-132256 GCA_001188425.1 Eucidaris tribuloides | reverse complement strand
CACACACACACACACACACACACACACACACACACAAACAGAAGAAAACACCGTAAGCCCCAAATTTTGACGGATATGGTTGTTTAATATAATACAAGACATGGACAATCGATTACTCCACGGGTGGCAGAATTACCAAGTCTACCATAATTTGCACAGTTATTTTGTTACTTACTAGTAATTAACATACCCCAAACCCTCCACACCATTGCTTTCCTACACATGTACATATACCCTCTTACTAAATATACACGACTTTTGACAAAAAATATTTCCAGTACAATGCAAATTAACAATGACAAAAAAATCAACATCCTTATATACATATAAAATCAAATTGAAAAAATTCTGACGAAATCTATGGTGATCCGCGGTTACGCGGATCACCAAAAAAAGACAAATTAATAGCATAACTACTTTACATATTAACATGGCGATTTGTTCTTTCCACTGATGCTGAACTATATTACAAATTTAGAAGTTTGGTCTGAAATTTAACAGTTCTGTTGCTCCTTTATAGCAAGAAATTACGCAACCTATATAATACTTAAATCTTGCAAATGAACAGATGTGTGCTAAGTTAAATTATGAAGTTGTTACAATCATTGATGCACATGATTCTTATTCACATAATGGAAATGTTGTCATGGTAGGCATTGAGCGTCATTTTATTCCAATTTTACTCCAAAATTTGATGAATATTTCAACTCGGTATCGATGATCGGCCCTTACCTATGACCTTAATTACATGTAATTGATTCAATTAGCTTGCCCAGTCATACACCTTCAACATAGTAAATTATATTGGAAGAATAACTTAACCATGGCATTAATACAAAAGACAGTTTAATATACTTTTTATATGTGCTAATGCATATTATTTTACTTTTTCTTTTTGCAAATGTATAGTACATATATATTCGTTTTTCAAATGTTAGCATTTAATTAAAACAATTATAGTAATGCCTTTGTGCTTCATAATATGATTATGCAAATACAAAATTTGTTACTAATTGTGGTAATACATGTACATGTTTAATGATTTATATTTATAACATATTTCAGGTGATAATTCATAACTTTAAAGTCTATCAAGTTTCATACCAACATCTTTGTCTTTTCAAATCTATTAATTTTCATGCAAGAATTTGTACACTAAGGAGACAAGAATACAGCAAAATTATATGATTGGGTTGATTTTGCAAGAAAAAAAACATTACTTTCTCTTTTTTACTTTAACATCAATAGCATACACTAACTCAAACTGGATGACCTGTTTACACTTAAACAAACCATAAATTATAAATCCAGTGTCAATATTTAAAGAAAAATAAGAGGAAAGATGATAAGTTTGATGTTTCTTTGTAGGTATACAAAAGCTTACTTTTTTTATATGTTTTGAATTTACCCAATTTTACTTTAAAAAACAGGCATTACATCTGTGTTGTTTCCGATAATGTACAAATTTTAACAAATATGTTCACCATTAACTTAACCCGTTGCCTCCGAGATTCTGAAAATCCCATAAAGTTAACACAGGCCACATCCGGTTCCCGTAACCAACGGGTTAATAAATGATGACTTAAGAACAAAATACAGAGGAAAATCATGGAGTTGAAAATATATTGTATCAATTCAAACTTTAAAAGTGACGTTGCCTGCAGTAGATTCATTTTATTTTTCATCCAGATAGCAACAAGATCACAGATGGTTACATTGAACCATGTGGAGTACCACCACTTCAAATCAGTACTGTTATAAATCATCATGTAATTCTCTCTTTGATTACCCTGTATTCAATCTATTACAAATGAAATATAAAATGAAATCAAACAGCTGTCTGGGTTTCCAAATCACAGACAGAAATTATAATTATTCTCATAATGTAGATTGCACAAATCTCATATGTATCAGAGCTACTCACTGAACATAATAAACTAATGCACTATCAAACAGTCATGTTCATGGTATACCGTATGAGCCTTATTCAATACAATTCAATGCTTTCATATGTGTTGGTGTACATATTGCAGTTTAAATCCCTGGTATAGCAAAATGCCAGAAAATCTGAGAAAAAATAAAATGAAATAGCATACAGGGCCTTTCGTTTAAGTAAACATTTATAAAAAGACCATCTTATAATTTCAACATGCTATGTTGCATCTAATACAGACTTATTCACTACCGAGAAATGATGAAATGAATTACTGTTATTGTTCCCTAATAATGTTTGATCAGAAGTTACTAGAACTACAAGGCATTGAAGAAAATTCAAGACTATTGCCAAAGTAGTAAACTGCATGAAGAAGAGAAAAGGGTCACAACAGATCGGACTGTTCACTAACACCTCCAAATAAATTCAGATAAAACATTATAATGAATGCTGTTCACTCAAAACCTTTAAAGGCATAATTTAATGATATTTCCAGTTACAAAATTCTGAGCTACATGATCCTCCAAGTGACTGCTCGGTAGTGTCTCTGATAAGGTCTGAAAATGAAGCCCTGAAAAACAAATTGCAGCTTACAAAAATGATCTGAAGTGCCTATAAAAGATTTTTCCCCACAGACTGCAGTGTTAATAGAATTTCTGCTCTGTGCAATTCACTGGGGGTGGGGGGGGGGAGGGATGGGATGTATCTGGTCTTCTGGAGGGAGACATAATTGTGACCTGGGTGCTGGTGAAGGTAGCCATCAGAAATGACAGCACTTTTCACATCAATATCCACGGGGGGGGGGAGGTGGGGAGTATCTGGGCTGCCTGGGGACAGGGTGGAGGGGATGATCTGGTGCTGGGGTGGGTGAGGGGGATGTATCTGGGGCTGCTGGAGGGGGATGGGAGGGATGTATCTGCATTGCTGGGGGGGCGGGGAAGGCAATTGGTACCTTGGATCCTGGGAAGAGTATGTAAATTTTATCTGGGATGCTGGTGCAGGCAGCCATTGGAAATTTACACAAATTTCCAAGTCAACTTCAAATCCACGTGTGGGCCTACTCCTAAATACTATTTCTCATATTAAAAAAATTAGTCATGGAAATTGTCACAAATATGCTTTTTAAGTTCATGGGTGGAGTATTATAAGTGTGAAAGGCCCATTAGAGAAAATATTTTGACACTTTGTACATACCCAGCCTTGAAATAAAATTACCGCATGCTGCACTACAGTTGCTACTAATAATTTGCTCTGCTTGCACAAGTGCTGGCATATTCCATGCATAAATTTTAATTATGCCAGAAATGAGCTAGCCACTTTCATAATCAGCGATGATTTCATAACAATGTACTAATTTTATTTTGTGTGTGTGATTGATGTCTTATCACTCAAAGTATACGAGCAATGATGGCTGGAAATTTAACTCGGATGAAAGTTGTACTACACAGATTGACTGTTGACTAATACAGGCAATTACAACACTAAATCTCATGCTTTACACAGAAAACGAAAGTTAAGAAGAATTGTAAAAAGAAGAAATATAGGACATTTGTTTAAAATGAATATACATGTAAATCAACATACCTACCTACACAGTTACAAAAGAACAACAAAAATTAGAAAATGACTATAACATCATATTGAGCATTGCACTGAATTTGATGTACGGCCCACATGTAATGATACTACTGGATTCGTAGAAACCAGTGGTATATATATTTGCAACACATTCTTTCGTAAGTTGCAACAGTTAGAAATTGACCAAGTATTACACATTTGTTGCTACACAAAATGGTCAATGTCATGGTAGGTAGGTAGCACAAGTATTTCATACTGGTGTTTCACAGTGGAACTCTGTGACTCTGTCAGATATTACAAAAAAAATCAGAGACTCCGACTCTCCCGCTTTGACGCAAATTTTCCAAAATCTCCCGCTTTTCTCGCCACCGATTTTCTCCCACCCAAGCTGTACTCCCGCCGAAGATGCATTTTCTCCCGCTTTGTAATAAATTTATTGGATGAAATGTTCTCAAACTTAGGGTTGCCAGTTTTTCTGATTGTAAAATGCCAATTTACACACCAAAGTCGGTGAAAAAAAAAACCACACATTTAATTTGCATTTTATGCATTTTATGGGTAGCCCACCATAGATTTGGTTTAAAATAATGTTATCAATTTATAACACCTTTGAAATCTCTGCCGCTATCCAAAATTTGGGTGCTGCGGTTTATGCGCAGCCAGATTTTGCACATAGAGTACAAGTGCACCTCTACCTCTGGACCCATGTGGCACCTATTTTACTGAAAAATTGGGTATCATGACGGTTTTTTAGGTAAGCCATTGTAAAACACCAAAAAAGGCCATTTGGCATGCACTTTGAATTCTTCAAAACCAAACGATATAACAAAATGCCAAATTCAGTGTTTTTGGCGTTAAACATCAAACTGGCAACCCTACTCAAAATAAGGCTCAGATTGCACCAGAGCTTCAAGAACCCCAGATCTTGGGCGGGCTATGCACAAGTCATATGCACTTCAGGAACATATCTAATTATTTCTAAGTCTTCCGTTTGTAAGGTGGTCGAGGAGGGAGAATCTTGTTTACAGACCTCCTAACCTTTCTAAATAGAAAAAAAAACAAGGATGATTTTTTTCAAAAATAGAAAAAAACCCAGCATTTCCCATAATAAAATTATCAAGAAAAATTGGAAAATCATATCGAAACGAGAGCTGGGTATGGTCAAAATTCAGTTTTTCTCCAAATTTAGAATGGTTGGGAGGTCTGCATTTAGGAGATGGTAAGAGGTGGAGTCTCTGACAAAGTCCATCCAAACACCACTGAAAGTCAAGAGATGGCGTCAAGGCCGACCGTTCTGAGTCACAAGGCCGCTGGAAAAATATCTTTCCACGGACTTTGTACACATGACTTGGCCCAAGGCCAAGGCCGGCAAAATCTGGCCTCGAGGTCGACCTCAACTCCATCCCTGATTATTATGAAACGCATTCAAGTGATTTTGACATTGATTTCGATCAAAATTGCTTTATGAAAAGATAACAATCCATCCACCGTAGTTACAAAAGATGAATATACATCACAAGATATGTACATACCATTGATAACAACATAATACAGAGGATGCAATATATATTTCTATGCTGGCAGTGGTAGCATTTGTTATTAGTAACCTGTTACAGATTCTACATTGTTTATATAAGTAACTATTTGTTTTCCTCCCACACATTGGCAAGCACGTTTGAGTTTCATCTGGTTAGTGGATTAGTTATTGGTTAATGTTTCTTCATGTAATCTCTTATGTCTAAGACCATAAATGTGCAGCATGTACATTATCAAAAGGTCAAAGGTTAGTATCGATATAAGTTATGAACATACGCACAGATGCTCACACACACACACCCAAACAGACATACATACAGATACACACACATACAGAGCATTTGGCTCTTTGTTTCAATACATCATCTATATACAAAATCAAACAATACACAAGATTTGGCTAAGATGGTTGCGTACGGTGATGGAAAATTTGCAATCTTGACAAAAACTTACAAGAATCTACCACGTGCAGATATATATGCACGTCAGACACGTACCTGAAGTTCTCAATAAAATGTTCATTATGTCAATGTGCAGTTCAATAAAATGCACAGGCCATTAACAAGTCACTTTGAGAGAGGATAATGCACAGCAAGAGGTGCTTTTTACGACACCCCGCCCCCCATCTTTATTAATCAAATGCAATGTCAATTTAACTTGTAGACATAGGATCTCAAACATAAAATCTGATGGAAGATATGAATGAACATAGTAGTTACCACTGATTGCTGAAAGATATGAATGAACATAGTAGTTACCACTGATTGCTGAAAATTTGCTTTATTAATAAAAAAAATTGTAAAGTAAATGTATAAACTTCATTTCATATCATATGTTCTTTATTTCAATTTCATTTTTTTTTCTTTCTTGGAAAGGGGAATGGAGGGGGGGGGGGCTGTTCAAGTTGGTGTTTTGAGATAAGACTTTGACTTTGTTTTGACTTTTGCTATATACAGTGAATTCAGGAGAAATACACCGTGGAAGTATTCCACCTTGACACTTGTTATAATCCATGGGTTAAGCCCACATCAGTAAGCATCTTAAAGTTGTCGGTTCAGGTCAATAATCATGTAATATCGTGGCACATCAAGAGGTTCATCGGTGTGGTACAAGCCAAGCAGGGCAACCCACCTTTTCTGCGAGTGGATAGCGACAATCGATCACTGCAGCTGTACTCTGGATCGCTTGCACACATAGTTTACTCTTGATGGACGTTAATAGTCTTAGCAGAGAAGCAGAGAAGTGACACTCACTGCATTCATGAGATTCAATGTGTTTCCTTCAATATCAATACTTGTGTTTCTCCACTTTGTGGCATGACAGTAACCATATCAAAAGAGGAAACTAGTATCGTAGTCAAGTCCATGAGTTCCGAGGCCGAGGCCCCAAAACACAACACTTTTCCACAGATTTTCATAGAGTTTGTATGGGTGACTTGGACCGAGACCGTCCCCAAAACACTACATTTCCATAGAGTTTGTATGGGGGACTCGGACCAAGGCCGCCCCAAAACACACCCTTTCCACAGAATTTGTACAGAAGACTCGGACCGAGGCCGCCCCTATACACAACCCTTCCATAGAGTTTGTACAGGTGACTCGGACCGAGGCCGCCGAAATTTGGCCTCGACTTCCTACACTGGTGGAGACCTTCCCCTCAAGGGTTGCCTCACAGGCTGAGCTCCCCGAAGCCGGCCCGACACATCTGCACCGATCTGGGTGGAGGTCGGTCGTTCTTCTGCATGTGCTCCTTCTGGTCCTCTCGCAGCTTATTGTACGCTATCCGGTACTGCTGGTCAAAAGCATCTGAAGAGAAGAAGGGATAAATAACATACAAGGAATTCTTGGTTATTCTGGTTTGACGAGTGATCAACAGTTATAAAGTAAGGATGTGAGAAGAGATACTTTCATCTTGTCAATTTTATTTTATAGGCTTAGAAATGATGACAGGCAACTGTCATCAGTTCTCAGAACATTTAGTACCACGAGAAAGTTAATTTTCACATTTAAAACAACACAGGAGTACAGTATTATCTAATTAGTTTGTCTTATAATATTTAGTTACCCAAGTTTCATTGAAATCTCATCAGGGGTTCAAGACCACCACTATCATCACAACCATAATCATCCCAAACCATCATCACTAATGCCTGTACCTTCCACCCAGTACAAATTTGTCTTCTCTCTTACCATGATCCACATTTTCTCGTCCTAGAGCCTGGAAAGACAGGAAGAGGAGTTCCCTGTAGATGCTGCGATGGCTACCAAGAGGGATATTCTGTCTCTGGAACTCATCCGACAACATGGTGATAGGGATGAAGACATTGTTGAAGCGAATGCACTTCACGACTTGCAACATGAACCTGCAATCAACAAAGCAATGGTTTTTTTTTTATCAAGTAAAGATCAAGCACACAAAATAATTTCATAACGATGGAATGATTTACTAACTTGATAAAAGAAATATACATACTTCATATTTAACCCTTGGGCTTGAAGCTCTAAGGCATTATTTGTTTACCGACATGATTTTCACATGGTTGACGTGAAGGGAATATAAACCAACAACTTTACGTTTCGTTCCAAAAAGTCTGCACAAAATATTTACTTTCTTTGTTCACACTGGTAAAAAAAAAAGTGTATTTCATGGGACGGAAGCATTTGGAAATATAATCTTATTGTGCATCCAATGTTTGACTGAAATGTCCGTTATATTTTCTGGGCTTCTCTAGAAAACTGGTTGATAAAGAACAATTTTTCTTTCACACAAACATAGTCTCATTGATAATTAATCACATCCACTTGGATAATTCTCAAATGAATGTAGATATTGGTAATTATCTAGAGGTGGACACGGGGAATATATATCAAACTACACTTGCTACTACAACAACAAAAATGAACGTACGCTTTTGATAGAGCAACTTTATCGGGTGCGTTGATGGCATTTTTGATGGCCTGGGCTTGTGGAGTCCACTGCAGATACATGGGCATCCCATCCTCCTGGTACAGGTGGAGATTATCCCAGAGCACCGTCACTTTCACGTAACGGGAGTCTGTCGCCAGATACCGACTGCTCTCCTGTAACACGGACAAAGAGAGATTCAACCGAATGTTCATAGACAGATGTGTGGTAAAGCCAATTCCTATGATATGGAGTAACCTACATTTTCTTTAAATGACCTTTGATGTCGCCACTCGAAATATTTTGCCTATGTGCTTAACCCTAACAGCTTGTAGAATCCTAATTTTTGGTGATAATATTCTTTTTGAGATTTCTAACAATTATCAGCAAAAAAAAATTTGCCAAATCAGAAGTAATTTCTTATGTATTTTATTGTTTCGGGAATTTCTTATGTATTTCTTTGTTTTTTCAACTTTTATTTCTTATTGTTTTTTTGATTAAGTTTATCGGGGACACTTTCGCGATCATAAACAGCATAAAACTGATTCATTTCAACCAGCAAAAGTAAAAAATAATCATACATTTATGAATTTTGGCTGAAAACACAATTTGTATTGAAATTGTACACAAAAATCACGTTTTGAACAGATTTTGGGCTGACATGCATGTACAAAAATTCACGTAGCGTCGTATCAGTATGTCCGATTTTTGCAAACATGGTCTCAAAAGATGCGTGAGACTTGAAAGTAAAAAGTCAGTGAGCGGTGCGGTCAAAAAATTTCGCACGGCAGAATGGTTGCCCCCCGATAGGGTTAACTGGACATTAATAAATGTAGCTAAAAAGCAAAAGTTGTTTGTAATCAATGTACTTACATTGGAATCCCTGTTCTCACTGTACGCTGCTAGAAGGGCACCTTCAAGATAGTTCGGCAAATCAAGACGACGGAAATACCAGACCTAGTGAAAAGAAATGCAAGATATACAAGTCATGAGAAGACGCTAATAAGTTCTCTTTCTTGGAGCATTGTGTACTTAAGTGAGGACTACTTCCAATCTTGCTATATCCCAAACTGGAGTACTGGTTGAAGATGTAAAATTTGTCATAAAAGTTCTTTATTTGGTTGGCATCCAGGTGAAAGCACATTACATTTGCGTTATAATGTGGGAATAGCTCACTTCAAAATATAATAACTAGTTATTAAGTTGGCAATTTACACAGGTGAATTTTCCGTTGCTGGCCCTATCGTCGGAATGTTCCCAATTATCACTGTGTTAGTTCTTTGTCAGCGTGATGATATTTTAGAGGGTTTTGTTGAAGTAGATGTGCTCTGTTGTGTTCAGCTACTCCCTTCTCTACTACAGTGACATTTCAAAAGACATCATCTGCTAAAAAATGGTTTGTAAACAGTTGGTATTAAAATCATGTTGTTCTGCAAGTACTCAACAGAGAGTTTTAGATCTCGCGATGTAGCACACAACACCGAATCTTCTCTCCTCTCCCACAGCATTCTCCTTCTTTCCCTGAACTGTCTTGTTTTAGATTTCTTGTTGTGACGCGACTGATACAAAATTTTAACAAGGACCTTTGAATGTGCGCCCATGCACGTTGGTGTATGCTACGCAGTATGCATTAGCATTCGCCACGAAAGCATAGTCGAACATCCCTAATTCTATGCAATCGTAGTACAGAATTTCACTAATTCAAACTTGCCGCGTCGTCCATTTGGTAAAGATGTAAAATTGGCTGAGAACGGTTGTGAAATGAAAGACAACGCAGGATCAACTGAGTTGAGCTTTCTTGGGAGCTATCTCGGGCATGTGCAATGAGGCAACATCGGAAGATCCCGCATCATCGATGAAAATCTAAAACTCCCTAATATATAAACTACTGTATACGCTGAATATTTCGCAGTGGTTTTATTTTCACGAATTTCGTGACTTACTGAACTTGAACATTTTCACTTCCTTATATTTCTGTAGAAAGTGAATGCAAATACAATGAAATCGCGAAAATAACGTTTTGAAGCAAAATCGCAAAAATATATGCACACGAAATATATGGCGTATACAGTATTACATAATTTCTTCATTTCTTACAAGATTCCAGAAGATGATAGGATGTTGCGAGACAAAGCTGGGCTGCCTCAGACACGCCTCCCCCTCGTTCTCCAGCACGTTCTCGATCTCCTTCCGCAGCACCAGCGGGCTGAGGTAGGGTACGCTGACGGGGTCTGGCTCGCTGTCCTTGCGGGGAGGGGGCGCCAGGTACTCCCTGGAGCCACGCATGCTGGACGGCAGGCTGACGGTGGAGAAGGTGTAGTCGGCAAAGGTGCTCGCCCGCGACGTCTCATCGATGGGCTTGCAGCGGGGCAGGCTGAACGACGTACCTGGGCGCATGTTGCCTGGGTAGCTGGAGGGAGAGGGAAGTTTCGAGATATGATTTATTCAAATGGAGGTGACAGCAAAAAAGAGAGCATAGTGAAAACTGTCTATAATGACCACCAATGGGAAATGAAAAAAAACGAGAGGATTTTATAGACACAGAGCTACCAACCCCCAAAACATATTGATACACAGTAAAAAAATCATATTTTGAAGGCAAAAACATGTATGGATAAATTACACATATTACGCATCCTTATCAAATTTAAGAAAACACATTTTGCATTAAAAAATCATATTTTGTTATTTTTGATGATGAAAAAGCATACTAAACATATTAGTTGGCAGCACTGTAGTCAGGTAGCTGCTATAGAAAGGTGGTCACTAAGACAGGTTTCATTATTATTATTATTTATTTGACCATAAAAAACAGGAGACATCCATTAAACAGACATAATTCCTTATCAAATCTTCTATTTCTGATAACCAACATCCACAGAATCCACATTTCCTCTTACCCATTCGACGCGTCTGTCCGGATGCCGGTCCACCTGCTTCAGAAGATTCGGCACTGCCACGTTGCACTCGCATGGCTGTACCCTCCTGGCCGGACGCGGGATCCTTCACTCTCGCCCTCACTAGTTCCCTCGCAAAAAATCACCTCTCGCCACGAATTATGCCAAGACCTGATCGGAGGGGGCTTGGGACACATTCGTAGCGATGGCTTGTGGTCCCCCTTCCCCTCGCTTCCAGGGAGGATTGTCCACGCGGGGTTGGACTGACACGTCGAGTTCTGCTTTCCTTGACTGAGAGGGGGTCGCAGCGGAGTTTGTCGGACTGCATGCAGGAACGGGGGGCAGACTGGATGCTCTGCATTGCTTTCATGCCGAGGGGTCTGACGGGGTGATGTGCACTTGCCCCCGGCTCTCTCATGTCCTTGATGGTCACGTGAGGAAGCGCGGACTCGAGGTACCCACAGAACGCACACTTGGAAAAGTGAGGGGGGGAGAATCGTCAAAGTAAAACATAAGCGTTTTGTACATATCTTATCATTTAACAAATGTAAATATTCAATTTTATGTTTAAAAAAAATCCCTTCTATATGTGCTTAACTCATTGGCTATGGAAACCAGATTTGCCAAGTAATGACTCTATAGGAATTCCAGAATCTCCGAGGCAAATGGTTTAGTCTAGACATGAAATTGCTGTCTTGAATACTTGAGGTAATCGACATACGCATCTTAAATGGTCATTGGTATACAAAGACAACAAATCAAATCAATTTGGTGTTTGACTTCAGTTCATAATTGGTATTCTTCATATTTAAATGTCATTTATGTTTAGGTTACATGAGTAACTTTTCTTTATAAGTAAGTAAGTATTGTCTTTTTTATGTGCCATTTCATCAGGTTCGCTCATTGCAATTGGGAGATGTTGCAGGGTTAAAATAAGCATGGATCTAGTTTCTCTGTTCTGGTCATCATCAAATGTGACTAACTTGATGGAAAGACTTTTCCTCTTTCAGCATTAAGGTGAAGTTTTGCGGGGTTACCTTGTATTGAGGTTGGAGTCGTCGGCTGCCCAACCCGCCATGATGTGTTCATCGTAGAGAGCTGAGCGGCAGGCTCCGCATCGGAAACAGCTGGTCATGAACACCTCCATGGCATATTGGCGACGCCCACCAAAACCATCCTCCTGGTCCCCTGCCAGGGGGTTGTTGAGTGACTGGCTACTTCCTGGAAGAAAAACACAAGATCATACAATCGTCAGTGACACCACTCCTTGATCAGGTTTCCCAGCATTTCACGGAAATAAAATTCCTTGATTATTCCCTGATTTCTTTTTCCTGATGAAAATTTAATATGTCAGGATCATCATTTTGAAGTGTTTTTTGATTGTGTATTTCTTCCTTGCCTGGTGTTCATGGTATGGACAAAAGGTGAGAAAGTCACACAACTGGACAAATGAAAATCCCTGATTTAAGGAACTTTTCTCAAATTCCCTGACTGGAAAACGGGGAATTCATTCTCCAGATTTTCCCTGATTTCCAGTATAGCTGTGAACCCGGTTGATGACTTTCTGTGTCAAAGAGGAATCTTTGACAAAAAAAATAAAAAATTCAGGACAAGTGACCAGAAGCAACAAAGTTATACCCAGCACAATGGATGCCAATTCACGTATAGTACATCCTGGGAATATTTTTAGAGAAACAGGAGGGTCTTACCACTCACATAAGCATGGATTTGCTTGTGGGGCACTGTGCTTGGGCCCCCTAGAGGGCACTTCCCTCTATTACAACAGCATTACGAGGATACCTGCCACGTCTTTGATACAGTTTGGAGGGACAGTTGAAGGCATAAATCTTTCCTGCTTCTGCTCACAACCCAAAACAAAAACTGGTTAAGAACTTCCGTTATGATCAGGCATTTGAATGGCTGCCAAGCTCATAGATATGTACAAATTAAAGCTGTGATTAATGAAGCTTGAGGAGTACTATGTACAAAGAAAATTAGTGGCAATTGTCTACCTGCAAACTGTGATCCTGGCATATGTATGCCCATGTCCTCGGGCGATATATTATCCAACATTCCCTCACTCCACGAGCCTGCAATGTCTCTCTGATCACTTTTGCTATCTACAGCTGCATCGAAATCAATGAAACTAGGGTTGCTCTGGCTGTCTTTCGAGATGGCGGGAGAAGAGAGTTGTCGCGTGTACTCCCCGATCTTACTGGCAAAGTCCGTGGCGCGAGACCGAAGATTTTCCATCTGCGACGAAGCTGACTGGAAGGTGCGACTGATCGACTGCTTGGACATGCGCGGCGTGAAGGGAGACGTCAGCAGGCCGGACAAGAAACTTTGCGTTCGCTTGGGCGTTTTGGACGTCTTTTTGGACGACAGGCTCTCTTTAGAGTCCTTGGTGTCGCCCGAGGATTCGCTAGGTAACGATTCCATACTCTCTATTTTCATCAGATCCGTCTGATCAAAGACGGAATTACCGTTCTCGAGAGGTTTTTGGTTGTCATCGCTAACATCGTCATCAGGGTTCGTATCATCATTCGTCTGTTTTTTATCGTTCACGTGCGACGGACTCCTGTTGGGTATAGTAACAGGCGTACTGGAAGCATTATCGTCACCACCGTTCACTAATTCTACGAGTTTGTCTCCATCAACGACGCTCTCTGAAGGTTTCTGGTCGTCAAATGCGATCAGAAGGTCCTCTTTAGAGTCTATTGATTTCTCGGTGCTTCCCGTGTCACTCTCGACATTCAAGGCTTCTATCTGGTGACACATTTCGATCAACTCTCCCTTCTTCTCCTCGTCGAACGGCTTCACGTCGGCCTTGAACTCCTCGCTCCTCTGACTGATGTACTGCGGCTTGCTGCCGCACGAGAACGATCGCAAGTGGTTACCCGACTCACCGTCGTCACCCTTAGTCCTTAAACTCTCAAGGATTTTCGCATCGCACCCAAACAAATCCTCGTTAATGACGTCAGTGTTCAACTTGTTTTGATTGGCAAGACTGTCTGTAATGGACGTAGCTGCGTCGCCGCCACTGCTGTTCCGTTTGCGGAGCGAGTTCGACGACAAGGGCAAAGTCCAGGAGTGGTCGCCTGCACTCTTGTGCCGCCTCCTTGAGTTACCCTTGCCGTCCCCAGTGTCGGAAGCATCCTGATCAAAAACATTCTCATCGTTATCGTCCAATAACGATGTGTTGACGTTCATTGATGAATGTGATGTATCTGTACATAATGAAAACAGAAATATGAGAAATGACAAGAATAAACCACTTCCAAGCTTTGATACATGAAAAATGCAGGTTGATTTTACAGTCACTTGAACTATCATAATGAAAGTCTATAAACATATTGGCCACTACAAGACTTACCATGATAAAATGTACACACATCAGTAAAAGAAACAATTTCAAAGAACTATGGATTATGAATTCAAATTGTATTTCATTTGGCACAGAGTAAAAACAATTCTTGAACCAATACGGATATTTTCCGGAGATCAGCAATAACTTGTAAGTTTTGGTCGGACACATTTTTCTCTAATCTTACTAGAAATATATGTGCTCTCTTGATCAACCAATTTCAAAGTTGATCTTTTGCACACCAACAGGAGGGTCTGCTAAAAGAGGTAGAAAACCATTCATTTTTCCAGACACTATCTCACAAGATATTGCTCTGGAACAAGCAGAAATTTCTGAATTAATGCTAGATAGAATACTCTGGGCAAACCATGTTGCTTGTGTATCTTCTACTTTGTCTATGGATGACTAATGATGATGATTTATGATGACCAGAAATACAGTATTGCAATTTATCACTGTTTTGCAATTTACAAGGTATGTTACATGGTAATGTACAAGGTAAATTTACAAGATAAATTCATGAGAAAATCTATTTACTGGTAATTTTTTTCTACATGAGATATGTGTGGTAGTGCAAGTAGTACAATGACTTAACAAATTCAGGTCTGGTTACGAATATACCACTGGAAATGTGTGTCAGAGCTACATGTGAAATCACAACGTCTTCAAAACATTAAAGATGAAAGACTCACCACGAATTCCCTCTCGACTGCTGACACTGCTACGAGACCTCCGCAGGATGCTGCTACCTCTACTCCTGGAAGATTCATCCATCTCCATGGTAACGAAGAGGCTGCTGTCTTGGGCATCTGCCCCGCCCATATCTAGCCTCTTGCGACTGATTGGGGTTGACGTACTACTGACCGGTGCACTCCTGGACTTGACTAGAGTAACGTCTGCGCTGGTATCTGGAACGAGTACGTAAATACCAGGAGATAAAATTTCATCACAAAAATTGGAGGACAGTTTCAGTTGTTAACACTGAACAATGGAAAGGATGTTTTAATATGGTATCCCTTGAGATTCAAAAAATATTTTCTGACATATCACTGGGTAAACTGGATATGAAAATTAAAGTTAGAAATATTGCTTTTATGTGCAGTTGGGGAAGGGGTTGCTGGGGGGTACTTTAATCATATATAAAAATCAGAATATCTAAAGGAATTCACAATATCAAAATATCAAAATACATTAAATATTCCTGTTTTTTTTTTTTTTTTGATAATCACTTAGTTTTATCAGGCTTTTGTAAATTTATAGTTAGAATATTTGGACAATATCCTTGGTCACTAATGATACACAAACAGTAACACAAATACATTTCATACTATCAAGCGTAACAATCATACTTTTTTCACCGATTATCCACAATGCATACACATATTATATACCCATAAACAATTAGAAGGTTACACAAATACAAATACAGATAAAATTAAACAAATATCACAGATAGAATTGATTTTAACACATTAATTTCCTGATACGTTTGTTTTATACTCTTGCTAAATGCATCTACCATTTACACAATCTCTTATTTCAACTATTTACCAAGAATTCCATTCATTTACAATTAATAGCTTTGGAGTTGATACAGAACATAATCCCCAGACAAGTTCAGCTAGCTCCAATAATTTATTGACTTTCATGGTGAAATAACAATGATATCAGCAAAGGTAACCGAAAGAATATGAACCATTTTTACTCATACAGATACTGAATCTCATACATTTACCTTTTTAACCTTTTGAGTGTGTGTGAAAGGTATAGATTATGTGAGAATGTGTACCCCCCTACAACCAAATGCTACAGTCCATTTCTATTAATCCTTTAGTTCTACATATGTGAAACCATTCATTAAAATTGGGGGTTAGACAGATATACATGTATAATATCCAGAGGAATGTGACACCCCTTGGTTGGTGAATGTTTCCTTCGCCGCTGTCACACACTAAATGAATACACAGATGAATCTACTTGACTTTAAGGGGTGTGGAGAGTTCATGGAATGGAAGGGACTGTTACAGAGAAATATTTATTTTTGCAAACCATGCTCGATGTACAACATGCACACAAATATACGGGCACAATAAATTGCACATTGATGCGAGGTCACACTTTGACGATGCAGTCTTGAACATTTCCATGCAGCTAGAAGCACAAAACAACACATGATTCACATGAAATTCCACTTCTGAATTTGTTTGACAGAGAGAGGGAAATATAGTTATGATACACTACAATTCAGACTCCAGAAATAACAAGAGCAGTATTTGAGAAGTTTTTTATGTTATGGACATGAATTTTCTTAAACAATGTGCTTCGCAGACAGAATTACCACATGGTGAGATGAAAGTGTGCATAGGTTGAAATGTCATAGAAAAATATGATGGGAGCTAAAAACATGCTGTTTTTCACTCTAACATTTTTGTTTATTTCTGGAATTTTTAAAGTGTTTGTGAAATGTATCTGTTACATATAAAAAGTATGTACGGTTAAAATGTAAGTCACTAATGACTTTTCTTTAATTTACAAATAATGATCACAATCTACCCTGATTTAATCTACAGTACACTGAATTGCCTGAATTAAAAAAACAACATAAGTTCAAATGATCAAATACCCTGTTTGATGAGTGAGATTTCAAATTTGGCTAAATCTGGCTCATTCTTATTTTTTTTAATACTATATATATATAAATTACTTTTCTGTACAATTTTTTTAAAGTATTAGCATAGACTGCACAAGCCAGGACAGAGGGGAAATTTGTGAATAGTTGCTTGTTCCATAAATCTAACTGCTGAGATGTCAGAGCAGCTAGCTTTGCTGGGTGAGGAAAGGAAACATCTATTTTGCTGCTGAAGGATTTTTCAGAACAGAGGGGAAAGCCACAGAACTGGAAAGGAAGTGTACATGAGGTGTGAAAAAAAGAAACAAAGACTGTGACAGCCACGCCCATTATACAATGTCAGTCGACCAACCACCCATGTCACTGTATTGTGCAACATTTCAACAACATGCTATAATATTGTTCACCGTTTTCACTCTGGCCTCTTTGTCCGGCTGCTGTGTAGTACCTCCCTGCTATTCCCCATCACAAAACTACAGGTGGCGCAAACATGGAGCGGGAAATCAACCTGAAAGTCTTTTTCAGTTGGGCAGGGGACCAACCAAGTGTCTTGATCATCTCCATGAGGCTTATGGAGAAGATGCTGCCAACAGTATTGCATTTTCTCCTCAAGCCTCCAGGGGAAGCTCAAGACACCCATTTGGGCCTGTACCCAACTGAACCAAGAACCTCAAATTGATGTTAGTGCCACCTCTAGTTTTGTGACAAGACATAGCTGGAATGTGCCACACAACAGCCTGAAAAAGAAACAAGAGACAATGGGACTAGTTCACAATATTACAGCAGGATGTTGATGAGACGTTGCGCAACACAGTGACATGGATGGTCGGTCGATTGACATTGCGTCATAGGCGTAGCTGTCACAGTCTCGCTTCTCTTCTGTCACACCTTGTAGGTGTTAGCAGAATTTGTTTGGATTTAGACATTTACCCTGGATATCAGGGATGGCAGTAACGTCGCCTTCTGGCTGCTCCAGCTCTTCCCTCGCATCCTCCTCCTCCTCATCCAACACCTCCTCTCCAAGTTTCCTCCTCTCCTTCATCTCATCTTTAGCTTCTCCTTGTTTCTCATTATCGCCGTCGTCTTCTTCCTCATCATCTTCATCCTCCTCGTCGAGGCACTGCGAGTCACGCTGCTGCTTCACCGACTTGATGGGCGAGAGATCCGGAGAGGTCAGTAGGTCATTGGGCGTCGACTCGTCCAGGATCATAGAGGCATAGCCCATGTCAGAGTTGCCTGAAAATTTGATATTCCTTCTTATGATTATTGATGTTAGGGTTTGAGGGGCAGAGATAGAAAGAGATGCTTGCAAAGATGTGGAAATTGAATTAAAGGTGACGAAAGTGTGTTGTTAGTTCACCATAACTTGTATTATTAAATTGCTGCACTCCACACGATTAGATTAATAATCTCATACACCATTCATACATGAAGCATCAATGTTGATAGTTACATGTTGTGCAATTAATATCAAGGACCACATTCCAAGACAGTTGAAATAGTTTGTTGAAGTTTATATTCCCATCTAAAAATTTAATGTGTCAAATTCATGTGACACATCATAAAATTGTGTTAACCCTAAAACAACCGGGCTATTTCTGGGTCTACTTATCACCGGGGGGGGGGGGGCATTATGGCCGCCCCCCCCTGAGATCTCAGGCCGCAGATCGCCGATTCGCGGCGAAAATTTGCCGCGCGGCAATAGAGGCCGGATGTAAACTACAAGACTGTATAAGTAATTTTTTCCAAAAATTGATTTTTTTTGTATTTTTCAGTAATTAATTATGCAAATAAGTGTATGAATTTGTTTTTGCCTATATCGCGCTTACAATAGCTAGTAGAATGCTAATTTTTGGTGAAAATATTCATTTTGACATTTCTAACAATTATCTACAAAAAAAATTGCCGAATCAGAATTAATTTCCTATGTATTTTATTGTTTTGTGAATTTCTTATGTATTTCTTTGTTTTTTCGACCTTTTGTTTTTTATTATTTTTTCGATGAACTTTGTCGGGGCAGCGCAGCGTCATAACGGTATGTCCGATTTTTTCGAAAATAGTCTTAAATGAGGCACGAGACTTGAAAGTAAAAAGCCAGTGAACGGCGCGGTCAAAAAATTTCGCACGGCAGCGTAATCGCGAAATTTGTCGACGGACCCCCCCCCCCCCCCCCCCCCCGGTACCGGTTTAGAGGTTAAAATGCAACTAAATTGTATGCCAAAAGAAATGAAATGTAATTAACCCCCTCCTAAAAAAAGAAGTAAAATATGTAAATTCAGTTAGTACAAAACAAATGCATGGAGTGGAGCTAATTCATTTCCTAGTTTACCACACTCTGTGCATATCAATATAGTCAAATGAATGTGTTCATGACATTATTCACATAATGAGCATTGTCAGTGGTGAGCAAAGTACAATTAGCAGATAGACTGTGTGACAGATCTTATGACCAGCACATTTCACAGCAAATAAAGAGTGGGTAAGAATGTTTAGTGGCATATTTGTGACTGAACCATGAAGGAGGATTTCTAGTACTTGGATAATGCAGGCTAACATATCAATCAAGCGTAGTTGATGTTTTCAAAAAATATGTGTACAGTTTCACAAATTAGAATTTTGTTGATCGTGCTGGCATAAATCATAGCTTCTTGCGCAAATTACAAAGCTGAGGGACAAAATGACAACATTGTCATGGGGGGGGGGGGCATTCCACTTACAATGTGATACTTATGTGCCAAACCAAGTAAAAAATCACGGGCTCTGAAACTGACCCGAGTGAAAAAATGGGGTTTTTCTGGAGTTGGAGCTAAAGACCTCAAAATGCTATGCTTTGGAACTGTGCCATGGCAAAGTTCCAGTGCACCATGCTGAAAGTGCAATGCTCTTGCCCCACCACGCCAAATGCAGTAGCGATGGTACAGCACATGTATGATGCTCTGTAGGGGCCATTTTGGGATGCATTGGTACTAGAAACAGCAAATTTGGGGGTCTCTGGAACTGAAAAAATAAAAATTATCTGTGGCTTCTGAAATTGTAATGCAATTGGAACTGAAAGTTTTGTGCCTGAAAATAAATATGGGGGTCTCACCCGCGACATAGGTATACAGCAAATAATATATGCCCCTGCAACCTGCCCCGCCTCGCGCCCCCGCGGAACGACGGAAAGAACAAAGTAAAAAAGTTCATAAAATTTTCATGCAGTATTACACGAGAAATGTCATTTGGTAATTTTTAATTAAAATGCATGTTATTTTTTCTGTGTTACGTCTTTGGTGCAAAGAAATTAACTCCTTCCATCATATATTTCAGTTGAAATGAGAAATGAAGCGATACTGTATACGCCATATATTTCGCGTCCATATATTTTCGCGATTTTGCTTCAAGATGGGTAATTCGCGAGAGTATATTTTCGCGATTTTATTGTATTTGCATTCACTTTGTACAGAAATGTCAGGAAGTGAAAATTTTCGCGTCCAGTAAGTCGCAAAATTCGCGAAAATAAAACCACCGCGAAATATTCAGCGTATACAGTATTACACATTACTGTTACTTGTTTTGCTACATGCGTCTACATGAACAAGAATGTTATGTACAACTTGTTTGCTAATGAATTTACACGTTAACAAAGTAAGCATGATTTCGGTGAAACAACATTACAAGAAAATTGGCAAAATGCAGCATGCGCCAAATGAAGACATTTACATTAAGTAGCTTTCATGATGCAGTGTAGCACTTATGACCAATGTACATCAATTCAAAAAAACTATTCTTCCAAAATGCATGTTACTTCGAAACACTAGTGTGACTGGTTTTTATGAACATGACACTTGTATGTGGTTATATTCGCATTTACAAATGCTTTTTAAAAGAAAATCATGCACAAAGAAATCATGTTGGTGAAAGCAAAGGAAATGTTGTTTTATCTAGTTTTTAACATTTTAATAGTGTATAATAATGTTGCATGGTTGGCAGAAGGTCGTTAGCATATGTTCCAAGCAGAAAGGCACAAACAACGATATTTTAAAATTTGAAAACCATTGCCTATTTTGATATTTGCGCTTAAGAGACTGACGGAAGGATCCAGACAGATCACAATGCTTTGATTTCATGTGAAATAAGTGAATGGGTTTCAAGTTCAAGGCAATATACTTTTAATACCCTTCTGCTGAGAACACATGCTAATGACGTTCTACCAGCCACATGACAATATATAAAGTATCCAGTAGAGCTGTATCATTTCTTTTATTTTAAAAACTGATTAAACTATCATGAAAACCAGGCAGTTTTTGATTACCTTCCTACAATATTTGAAGCTCTTTTATCTAAAAAAAAAATATATATATATATATATTATTCCCTAAAATAACAGTGCCAACAAGCTAGTGGCGAAATATCATTTTTGCTACACAACCATTGCTGAGTGGTCAAATATTTAGATAACAATGGAATTACTTAATCTCCGTCATCATGCCAACATCTCCTTGCAAATACTTAGAATAAAGTGACCATGTTTCTGGAGTGAAATGACAGAAAACGGTTAGCTGAAATCTACAAATTCAAAATGGTTTTGGATCTTCACGAATGGTTAGCAGTCAGTTAACCTTTTTGATACTTTTTAAGAGTGTCCAGCTATCAATTATAGGTTTTGAACAATGTTACGCTTAGCATAGAAGGTGGGCCTTGTTTCTGTCTCCAGTACAAAGATAGCACGCCACACCACACCACACCACGCCACGCCACGCCACGCCACGCCACACCACACCACACCACACCACACCACACAATGCCATGCAACATTCCATCCAATACTACAACAAAATGCATTCGTTACCTGTGCTGCTCTTCTCTTCCCTCGTGAGGGCGGCACCACTGTTGGCATCCACCAGTTTGATAAGGTCCGTCTCGTCCACGTCCACCTTCCCTATGGCCAGCGTCGGGTCCATGCTGTCGCCGCTGCCGGCACTGATCACGTCGCTGTTCGTGTCCGAGCCGCTGACGCCGCCGCGGTGCTTGATGCCGCGCCGGAACTGGGCCACCGCCGCCAGGGTGTTGCGCAACTTGACCCACTGCTGGTAGCTGCTGAAGGATGAGGCCGGCCACTTGCAGTCCAAGACGGCCTGTTAAACCAAAGGAAAATGTATATTAACTCATTGTTTGCCACATTTTTAAACTTGAACTTCAGGTTCAATTTAGGCCTCTCATGCAATTCAAAGTTTTATCATTCATAGAAGGTACCAATGACTGGCTGGTTGCATGAGAAGGGTATTGTATTGAGTAAGAGGACTTGGTACATCCCTACTCAATGTTTTCAGGGCATTAACTGATCTGTGCAGATAGGCCACAAGGGTTAAAGGCAGTGTTGTTGTCAAGTCCGGACTCAAGCCTAATTTGTAAAAGACTTGGACTTGGCATCAAGATGTCGATTCCCAATGTAAAAAAATAAATGACAAGATTTTTAACTGCGGACTCGACTCTAATAGTGATTGAAAGGAAATAACAAGATTGGTAGTGATTCTCAATGATAAGCCTGATGAAAGCTTGCAGTTGCATCTGAAATGTCACACTACTATTTTTTTTGCTATATCATGTGACAACTGATTTAGTGTACTCTCTTATCTTTCTATACCACGATGATCAACCTTTTCCATTCTACAGTTTTTCTTTGTTGTACAATTATCAGAAACTGCAATGATGATCAAATCTGTTGAGCAGCTTTTTAACATTTCAATTTCTGTCAGGATTATACTTTAATGCAATACTGGTAAATGAATGCTTGTTTCTCCTGAATTCGACGAGCATGTCTTACCTTGTTGTAATGGCCATAGGTGATGGCATTTGGTTTGATTCCACGCCGCCTCATTTCCATAAACACCTGTACGGCTAACACCGGCTGACGATACTGACCACATAGCTGCATCAGCACCCTATAGCAAACCTGTACATAAAGAAAAAAATTGAATCATACGTTATTATTTCATGTAACACATATGTGACCCAATCTACCAAAACCCGGCGCTTGTTGGCAATTCATACTTTGTAGAAATTGGGTTAAAGGAACAAAACACCAATAAGCCACTGCACAAAATAAAAAACTGAAATTGTCTTAACTTTCCAAGTAACTGTTCTATTTTTTCTGAATTATGTGTTAAAATATATTCCTTGATGTAGTGTTGTAAATATGGATTATGAAGTGTATGGGTGACCTGACATGTCCTCTTGAGTCACTCGCAGGGAAAAAAATACACGGGGGCTCGGGGCGATTTTGCCCCTGAAATAGCCAGAAGAGCCCCCGAAATGTGTAAAAGAGCCCCCGTAAATTACCATACGGTTCAATACAAAAGAATATCTGGAAAGCACCGAAACAGGAAAAGTAGCCCCCGAAAAGAAAATTTGAATTTTTTCCCTGGTCACTCATGTGACAATATCTCGGAGGGAACAGAATTAGGATTAGGGTTCAAACTAGGTTTCCAGTTCAGAATAGGATTAGGGTTGCATCATGCTAGGGTTCGTATATGAAACAATCATCGGAGCAATTGTCGCCTGGGCAAATGTCATGGAACTGGTGATTGTGACGTACCTCGTCAAACAGCACAATGTGTTTATCCTGCATCTTCTTTAAGACTTCAAATGCTGTCTTGAGGGCTCTAGTCTTGGAGTGGGTGGCCTTGACGTAGGACGGTAGATGGATGAACCAGAGGGCATAGGACTGACCGAGAAGGTAGCTGATAGTAGACAAAGGGAAATGATTGATTTGATTTGATTTACTTAGTTATTGTAAGTTTCTTTACCACATCCTTTCATACAACAACGTTACGAACAATAATTTCCAAAATTAGACCAACTTAAATATATAAGTATGTGTGAAACAAATAAATCAAATATATTACTTCATGACCATATAAAGGGACTAACACAACAAGCAAAGCTTAAAGAGTGAATAGTCCTGGACAAATCATACAAAATTTGTATTTCAAAATACACAAGAGAATAATAATATAACTAAATTGTGACTATACCTTTTAAAGATGGAGATGCCAAATTTATGGACAAACATACTACATCAAGTACTTATAAATAATGTATAGTTATATACCCCTACAGGCATTCTCATACCAGTATATTTTACTAAACACATAATTTCGAGCCATAATAATGAAACTATTTTCAATATCTGTCAACTCTTAAAGTGTCACTGGCGAAATATTGAGCCATAAAAATAAATGCCAATAATATGAAAAGCAAGAGAGAAATACAGTTTGATCTTTCATTTTTATATAGCAGAGGGGCAGTCCTTACTAAATCACTCATAAAACCAGTAAGCTGACATAGGATATTTTCCCACAAAATTGAGATTTTATTACAGATTTATGAGCGAGAAGGGAATTCTATATATTTGTGGATATCCATTAAGTGTACCCTAGCAGGTCACAAATCAACATCCTCTCTTACTTTGCCCACTGCTCAGGAGAAGCAGCCTGCATCTTGGCCATCTTCTGCGAGTTCCTCATCTCCTGCTTGGTCCTCCTGGGGAAGGGGCTGTTGGCCACGCCCTGTTTGGTCCGGTTCAGACCCGGGGTCCGCGGTTCTCGCATCGCGGGAGCGTTGAACAGCTCGTTCCGCAGCACCGGGAACTCGGTGTAGCTGCAAGATGTAAAATGGCAGTGACATGATTATGAGAAGTAAAAAATGCCTCAAGAACCAAATCAGTGAAACATATACCAATATATACACTGGGTTAAGTACAACTTCAGGCTGGAATGATTTGTCTTGAATTTATTTCCATGAGGATAAACAAGTAATCATTTACCAGTATTAAATTAATCTCCTACTCTGATAGAAATTGAACGTATAGAAAGCTACACAACAAATTTCACTGCCACAGCATTTTCTGATAATACTATTGTACAACAAAGAGAAAATGTATGACTACAGAATTTTCACAGCAGAAACTTTAAACAGTATTCTTGATTCTGACAGCATTGTGTCCTAAAGTGAGGACTACTTCCAATCTTGCCATTTCCCTTGAAATTTGGAAGTTGGATAATGTATTTTGCACAGGATGATTGTATCACAAACCTTTGACGTGCCTCGTTCACGCATACCCACTTACCGTGCCACACCACATTCACCTTAAGGAGCATTCATAGAAACCAATCAATCATTAAGATCTAATCCTCTAAATCCTCACCAATCCTTCTAAATCTCGCGGTTGGGCCAATTTATAATTGTGTCAACTGAAGAGAAGTTGCAGTGGTTAAGTTTAGACCAATGTGAGATAATACAATTATTTACCAGGATGAATCAATTGTCACAACAATTAGGCACTTGAGCAACACTGTGCGAGACACACAACAGTTACAGCCTCTGGAAATTGATTTTCTTTTCACATATCAGTCTAATCACAAATGATAAACACCCATGCATTGTAAGGGACTGAAAGCAGACTACAAATTTAATTATCTGTGATACTTTTAATTCAATTCAAAATCTAACAGTCACTATAATTTTAACCAAACTAAGTTTCTACCTCTTATACTTTGCTAAAGGTTTTTAAATGGTATTTTCTTCTATACGTCAGTGTATTTTAATTTTTAGGCATGCAAAAGAGATGCACTGCCTTTAACAAGTGTGCTTACTTGTATTCAGCATCATTCTCAACAGGCTCTGGTGGGGTCACAAACACAGTGTGTTCACTGTCTTGTCGGTTCTCCAGCTCTATTAGGTGAATATCATCTTTGGAGTCAATGTCCACCTGTAACATGCACAAATAAAGAAGTCAAGATGAGTGATACTGGCTGGAATATCATTATGAGAAATTACTGGTATTATTTTTGGAACGTCATGGATTGTTGATTAATCAACTTTGCAATCTTCATTCTTCCATATGCCAAAACATAATATCTCCTAATCAGTTCAACTACAAGTATAAATGATTTCATTTGTTTCTTTTTGTTAAAAAGAAAATATGTATATATTCATTACACAATAGGAAGTATGATACATTACAATACATCTAGATCATAACATCAGCTGCCTATAAAACTAAAATTTTTTTAAAAGGTGAACAATTGTTGCTAACATCTTTTCGAAACATTTACTGAAGGGATTTTAATGTTCATAATGGTATACTGTTCCATGTTTATTGAGGCAACATTCAAGTTGCTCTAGTCCGCGCAACTGATTTTTATTTCTAGTATGACGCAATTGAAGTTTGGATGGCCGAATGTAATTTCTGGCAGTTGGTTGTAAATTTGAGGATCTGACTAGCGTACTGAACCAGTGGCAGAGTGAAGAGTTTTTGTAAGTGATTAATAAGATTTTGTTTGTAATTTTCTTTGCAGGGACTGGTAGCCAATGAGTGAGTTCAAGATGTGTGAAATACTGTCAATCTTTCACAAATTGAAATAAAGGTGTGCTTATGTTAATTTCTTGAGACGGGGAGATTTGAGTTTTTGGAAGTCGCAGCATTAAGTCAGTTACACATATCAAAATGACTAGTTATCATACTGCATGGAAATCCTGCTCTATTAGTGTGCATGTGTTAGTTATCTCCTGATTTTACTGCATCAGTTCATTGTTTTGTTATTATTGTCCATATGTTAACTTTAATATAATGTAGTTGATTTAAGATGTCTCGCAAGGTCAGCCTTACTCAGTGAATTTTTTACCCTTTCTTATGCGCACTACCTTATCTAAGCAATAAATACCTTTTTAACTTGTTGCTTTGATGTTTCTCCTGTCTGTACTCAATTGTATGATATGTTATATAGTTGCAATTTTTTTTTTATATTGCTTGATGAAATAATTAAACCTTGAACTTTGAACTTCATACCGTTATCGATGCGTCATCGAAGAATGCAAATCTTCTCGTCGTCTTGCCGGATAACAAACGAGATGTCTTCATGAACTTGATGAACATCTGAGTCTTCAAGAATTGCTTGAAAAGACGTGAGATGCCTTACTCTTTGTCTTGATTGAAACCTTGCGCAGTATCGAAAAATTGTGAACAATTGTTAGTCTTTTCAATTACATAACAGGCAAATAAGTACAAAATTGAATTTTTTATTACTTAAAGACATTTCTTAACCATATGTGGTGCTTTCAATTGAAAAAAATGTCAACCTGTGATATCTGAGATACATGAATAGTATTCAGAGATAACAAATATCCAGAATACAAACTGTTGTGAGAGTTATTGCTGTATCTAACAAACTATGTCACATATAAATTATAAAATATTTTTTTTTTTTTATTTTAGTTAAATGTTCATTGGCATGCTGTTAATGTTCCTATGGACATTATAACAAAGCAGTCTATGGCGGGAAAAAATGGAATGTCGCTCACCTGATTTTTCACAAGCGCTCATGCTCGTTTTTGACTTGCAAATATTTTCAGAGTCCAATTCCTTGACGCAGATCTGGGAGCAACAACGCAGCATAGACCATCACCTTGTCAATTTTTTTAGAGCTGGAAACCTGGTTAGATTCATGCCTTTAACTCAATAATTTTTGTGCTCTCGTTGGTCATACCTGCGCATAATTAACCTTGTCCTCTTGATCAAATGTCCTGTGTGGGGTCTTTGGGTGATGGGCAGCAGGTATTGGCTGCTAACCCTTCAGCATTCATGGCCATTAAAGGTTAGAACAGGCCCCCCCCCACCACATTCCCGCTCCCCCCCCACCCTTTACCACCCCTCCCCCCTCCCGGCTTAGCCTTAGGGTTAACCTTAATTGAGCTTTGAGGAATCTCCACCATACTGGATATTCAAATCTTGCGCTTGCCATCCAAGGTCCTCATGGGTGGGTTTGTTGGGTGAATTGACGTAAAAGGTGATGGCTGTAACCCTTCAGCATCATGAAGGTGAAAAGTTGTCTTGGAAGTATTACCCCTCCATATCCTCTCCACCATAAGGGTTAAACTACATCAGCTTTGAGCTTTGATGTCATTACCTGGGATAATCAAACCTTGCACTTGCATCCAAATGTCCTATGGGTGGGTTGTGGGTAGATCTGGTAGGAGGTGATGGCTGTACCCTTGCATATGGCCATAAAGGTGGGAAGGCATCTTGATCCGCAGTTCCATTTGATGGCTGGGAGGGACGGAATACAAGATTTTTCAATTCAATTCTCAATTTCATTTTATTTGCATTCAAGTACAATACAAAATTACACTTCATTAAATATAAAAATAAATAATGGATTACATTACACCAAGTATGTGCGTGCATTTCATTTTAGTTGAAAATTAGAGACTTATCAACACTTGTAAAATGGTTTTCAGTTGTCCGCGGATGGACGAAGCAAACCATTTAAACTCCACTCGCATAATATGGACCATCACATAGGCCAGTATCAGGCAAAAGTATGAGAAAAATGACACAAAGATATTGATATCTTTGCTTGTGAAAAGAGAGGCCTTAAGTATCGTCCCAAAGAAAAAGCGTTAAACTGGAGGCACATCCATGAAAACAGGAAATTGCGACAATCCTTTTTGACAGTAACATCACTATACTAAATTGTTCAAAATGTAGCTTTTTGATAAAACCAAAATTTATTACATAGCGACTTGAAGATACATGTATTTGAAAACAAGCAATACATTTGGTTTATATGGAAATGCTTGCGATGTGAAGATTGGCAGGGCAAAATCTTTCAAAGCTCTGACCAAACTATGGTCCAATTATTTCAGAAAGATCATACTCTTGAATGGCTTTCTGGACCATCCAATTTGGCCAGTGTACTGTGAATGTCTTTTAGAAAATATCAGATTTCAGACTCAACTTTTCAACCCAAGCTTGCCTATTTCCAGCGTGACTTCTCTGTATTGTTTTTTGGGGCAACAATGTTCTGACAGTGGAGATTATTCAGTCTTGTATCCCTCAGCAGCTCATGTGCTATTCTGTCGCCTTACTGACCACAGCTACTAAATTTTTCTAGTTTCAATTGTGTGCGGAAACGTATGGTGAGATGCTATGTGTGCTCATTATTTGCTCATATAGCCGATTGGTTATGAATGAGAATTGTTTATCCGAATAGCGATCGAGTAAAGCCTGAATTTTTG
Source organism: Eucidaris tribuloides (assembly GCA_001188425.1). Lineage (NCBI taxonomy): Eukaryota > Metazoa > Echinodermata > Echinoidea > Cidaroida > Cidaridae > Eucidaris > Eucidaris tribuloides. The sequence goes on along the minus strand of JZLH01S0602707.1, from coordinate 103,355 downwards.
TCACTAATGGAAAATCAATCATAGATAACAGTGAGAAACTGAACAAGAGATAATATTAAAAGGAAACAACTATTCACAAAGATTAAGAAATATCTTATCTTATTGAGTGAATGTCGAGGATTCATAGGTGTAACACCCCAGCAAAGAAAAGTGAAATCAGGTTCATGCTGTCATGGGTCCGGAACTCCGAGTGGTTTGCCTATCAGCACCTCGGCTGCAAGAACTTTCTTACTACTGGAAGGCAATTCTAACTGGCATTAGAATGGCAATCTGTTATATGTTCAGGTAAGTAAAGTGAAATGAAGTAAACATGAAAGTAGAGGCAACCCAACTGTTTCTTTTTCTGGTTGATATCAGCAGGTCGATGGGGAGACTCTACGGCAAATCATCCGAACCAAAATGCATTGATGGGCCGACTCCACAGTATCAGCATGCACGCTTGTTGAGGTGTCTGTAAGGGCGTTTGCGGGTTTCTGGTAAGTGGAGGAAATATATGAAGAGTTATGGAATTACGAAAGCTATACACGTATTTTTTCTATGAAATCAAATTTGTTAGGGCGATATTCTTGAATCGTAGCTGGTCAAAAAGCATGACCTATCCAAATTATGTTTCTGTGCAAAAACTCTGATATATTAACTCTATGAAAGTTTTTTGTAGAAATTTGTGTACGGTCTGATACAACATTAATGTTCATACTTAGACCTAAGATTAAGTTAACTCCGCCTTTGCAAATCTTAGGTATTTATTAGCAGCTACATTTGTGGCTAGCAGTAACCAAACTATCATAAACATTTGTTAATCAGCTTTCATACAATGCCTAAGGCTCCCAACAGCACAACTTATAATCAAATATAATTGGAAGTTTAGGATGAATGGTTAAGTAATTTAGCAACATTATTACTAAACTCCTTATATCTGCATACTTTGGCTAGGATTCTTTCCATGTTTCCGCTCTTGTATTCGCGCCTGAGACAAAGATTAAAGTAAAGAAAGAGTAAGATAACAGTACAGACTATATATAAACATTGCACACATATACACACAGGAACATACCAATCATACAAATGAACAAATAAATGCACATACATACGCCACATAACACTTCAAACACAACACACAGCACACACCACACAGCCAACACACCACACACCACACACACACATCACACACACACACCACACCACACACACCACAACGCTATAATCTATGAGAAATAGACAATACAGAACAATAGCAGACAGACGTACTGTGATGTGTTGGTATTCGATGTCGATGCAGTGGCATCTTGGCGGCGAGGGTCGTACATGTAAAGTAGCCTGGTTCAAATGCCTACTGATGAATGACATGGGGAGTACACTGAGCGGACGTCGGATAGACTGAGGGACAGAGGGGGATGTAACGGACACTGCCACAACAAACGGGAAGATCAAACTTGGGGGAGAAAAAAAGAAGTGGCGCGATAATTATATCATTCAACTCATATCTGACAAAAGGCATTCAGCTCTTATCATGTGTCTCGTCGTGGTGGCAATTTTGCAGGCGTCAATTTTTACGCCGCTTCGCATAACGTGCCCCAAAAATGAAATAGTATATAACTAATAAACGTATGAACAGTAATATTAATTCAATGCTTCCATACTTTATATAGGCAGATGGATAACCCTCCAGTGGGAGGTTTACATTTCATTATTTTCCACACAACATTTTTGAGATATTTTATCACAGATACAGTATTTGTGTTAATTTGTACTATAGGATAAACATGCACACTTCTATGTTATATTATTGTTCAAAAATATAACCTTTACTGGCTCCGAACAACAGTGTCAAATTTCAAGTGTTACTTTGATCCGAACACAGGATCAATCTCTGACTAGAATCGTTAGTTGCACGACTGAATTCGTATAACAGCCGGCATTACATGACACATGATGTACCAGTCTTATATATCGTATATTAACAGAAATCAAGCAAGTTAGCAGGACTATTCAGTAATATATTCTAGAAGCCATACTCATACAGCCATTTTTTACTGGCTATCCCCACCGCATCCATCCACAATAATAGCCTCAACCCCCCTCCCGCGAACAAAAAAAGCAACCTTATCGCAACTAGTTACCAGTGTTGTAGTTGAGTCTGCAATTTTCGAGGCAAGGCAACCCAAAGCATTAGCTTTCCAGGGGTTTGTACAGCGTGCCTTGACTAAATCTGGGGCCCCGAGACCACCAAAAATTGGCCTCCAATTCTGCAGCAGTACAGGGCTAGGGTAAGAGCTTACGCGAGATGACACTGCCTCTGCACCCGGTGAGTAAGGCCGGCCTCAGGGAGTTTGAGGAGCAGCTTTTGCTCGCAGGAGAAGGAAAGCCAAGACGATTGAGACTGTTCTCGTCGGGCGCAGGTACCAACATGGCGCAGTAGCTGGCCACCAGGGGGATGGGGAGGTCTGGGGCTGAGGCCGAGGATCAACTGGTCCATGGGCAACTGGAGGAGAAAAACATAGCCATGATGAGGAGGATTTAAAGGGAAATGGCAAGATCGTATAGTAGTCCTGCATTTAGGGCACATGCTCCCAAATGAGGTTACACTGTTTAAAGTTTCTGCTGTAACATTTCTTAGTTGTACATTTCCCTCTGTTGTAGCAATTATCATCAGAAATGTTGTATGTGAATTTTTATTGGGCATACTTTGCTATGGGATCAATTTCTATCAGGGTCAAAATTGATTCAATACTGGTACATTAATGACTTGTTTCTCCTCAAGTAAACACCACTCAATACCAAATCTTACCAGCGTGTAATATACATTCTATCAGTGTATATATTGGTATATGGTTCAAGTTGTTTGATTTCTTGAGACATTTTTTCTTCTCCGCAATAATATCAGCCTGCGCTTTTAAAGGTTAGGACATCAGTTGGAAGCACTTGAAAATGCCTCAAGAACAAATGACTTGAATATTATACCAACTATTCAACTAACTGGAAATGGATCTCCGCAGCTGGAAGGATTGTCTGTAATTTGTTACTTAAGGAGAATCAGCGCATGAAATACTAGTATTTTATTTTTTCGCGGGATGATAAAAATAAGACCCATAGAAAGCTACACAGCAGGTTTGCCTGCCACGAGGAGCAAAGACATTAGTTATTCTGAATGAGTCAACGTTTGACTACAAGATTTTCAGCAGGATAATCCTGGCTATAGTTTTACTTGATTCTAGAGTAGTTTCAGCCAAGTTGAGGACTACTCCCAAATCATGTCATTTACACTTTAATAGTGAATT